>VWZN01002800.1:481128-599633 GCA_013396955.1 Regulus satrapa
CTCCCGGCCTTTTTGCTGGTACTCAATCCCGGCGGCAGCAGCCCGGCGGTGACACCGCAGAGGGTGGCGCGGCGAAAGGGGTCACACGCGTGGGACAGCCCTGGGGAGTCGCGGTGGGGCTGCCCTGCGGCTGGGACCGTGGCGCCCAGCCGTCGCAGCCCATCCTCTGGGGACGGGTCGCGGGTGTGATGGGGCTGGGGGAAGGGCACGGGGCTGTCCGAGGCTCCAGTGAGCCCTGCCGGGGATAAGGCTTGTTCTGGGGTACCCTGTCACCCAGGCACCCTCCTCTAGGCCATCCCCTCCAGCAGCGCCAGAGGGACCTCAAGGTGCCAGCGTGGGCTTCTCCCAGCACAAAGTAATCAGACAAAACCCCTGCAGCCTTCTCTCGTGGCTCTTTCACTGCACAGTTTTCCCCCCACAGCCAGCTCAGCCCTCACCTTCACCACCCCTCTGTAGCACCTCCAGGAGCCAAAGGGGGGCTGATCGGAGTGAAAATCGCGGTTGTCTTCCATTCCCTCGAGTCTGTAGTCCTGCTTTGCTGGCTGTGCTGCAGGGTCCTGGACCAGCTACCGGTTCCTCTCTCTTACAAACCAGTCGTGTCAATATTCAGACCTGAATGACAGAGAGACGGCAGCAGGTACCGGGTACCCGTGACTCCCATGGGCTGCAGACACCTGAAGCCCACCTGGCAAGGAGAGGGATTGCAGGGGGTTAAATGACAACTAGGAGTAAAGAAACTGGAGGGTAAGAGGGAAAGCTTCCTTGCTGAGAGCTCCATTCACAAAATGGTGCTGGTGAATGCCACTGCCTCTTTAGGTCTACCTAATTTATGCAGTGGCAGCCTGCCTGTGCATCCCCTCAAAGCCATCATGAACCCCCAAGCTCTGTTTCTCCAACTCAAAGGCAAGGGTAATTTTGGGTAACTACGCCAGCCATCAGCTGGTCTCTGCAGATGAAAAACGCTGGCTTGCCACCTCTGTGCCTTTCCATAATTTCTTTTTGTTCCACCTTTTCTTTCTATTTATAGATTTCCACTATGGACAGAGAGAAGAATTAGAGGACAGAGCTGGATGAAAACTAATCTGAGGAATTTAAAAAAAAAAAAAAAAAAAAAAAAGGTTCATTTTCAAAAACCCCCCAAANNNNAAAAAAAAAAAGGTTCATTTTCAGACAGCTCTCAGAGCCAGCTCAGCACGTGGGGACATGGTAGTGAATGAAGTGCAAGGCACAGGCTGTGGGGCTGTGTCCCCTGGCAGATTGCCCTTCCATTCACTCCACCGTAAAGCTGCAGCCCAAAATAGGGTTGTCTTTTGCACCCTCCTGAAGACATTGGCAGTGTCAAGGAGGTGAAGGCTAAACTTTGCACTGTGCACAAAATTCTCAATCAAAGTAGCAAAAGTTTTGAGTCTGACGTGAAACTAAGGTAAAACACTTTTATCCAGCACTTTTCTGTTGTGGTGATGAGGGATTTTATAACGCATAAGAGAGATTGAAGCAGTTATCAAAATGTGGAGCCCTGTCCTTTTCCCCAGAGGGATGGGTTAGATAGCCCCAAAGGCCTTTTATATCTCACAGTTGGTGCATTATCAGCATAAAAAAGGAAGAGGATGAAAGGAGTGTGGGTTGAGGTACATGGGTATAAACATTGGACTTCTCAGTTCTTGGCAGCTTGGCCATTTGTGGCTGTGCTGCTGTTAAGAAGGACGACACCTTTGCAGGAGCACCAGATTGTGGAGGCTGCAGCAATAGGCATTTTTCATTTCACTTCTCTGCTCAACTGATAACTGTATTGGTTTATTAGTTTATTATTTGTTATTGATTTATATACATATCTGCTATGGTTTTGTCTGCTCCATTTGTTGTTTTTGTTTTTGCTTTTGTTTTTGGTTTTGTTTTTGTTTTTTTTCCTGAGGGCAGACAAGCTATAGCTTCAGGTTAAAGGTTGGGCTGGCTCCAAGAGGCTTGAGTTGAATATTACACTCTGCAAATCTGCTTTGGAATAAACTTTAGGGCAGTTTCCAATGCACAATCAGGAAGAGTTTAATATCTGGCTTTTGATATGTCCATCACTGCCGAAATGACTGTAGCCTCTGGCAATCTGGCCACAAATCTCATAAGAACAGGCATTTCTAAGGGATTTCTGGCCAAGCAACAACAGAAAGAGATCTCACAGCTAGAGGCATCAATTACAGAGGAGAAAGGGTCTGGCCAAATTCCTCTGAATGTTCTTGACTTTTGGGGCAGTCCAGATCTGTCTGAAATTCAAGCCTGACTCCAGCCTTTACCACCTTCCCTGCCCCAGGAAGGGGCCCACTGCACTATAGATTCTGAACAAAAGCCAGCGGTTTCTGCCCATCTCAAATAGCAGCACTCTCAGCTCTATCGGAGCCAGGGAGCAGGATGAAGTGGGGACAGTTGTTTATCAGACTGTCCTTTTTTCTCTTTATTTTTTTCCAACCTGGTATTAGAAGGTGTCATGTTTTAGAAGGTGCTTGAATATCAGCCCGTCTCTAAGAGGCATCAGTCTGTCATTACGGAGAGGAGCGGCTGACGGTGCCCTGCTCAGTTCCTGTTAGGACAACTTGCTCATCAGCACGATTTTGCCCTTGTTTTTAAGAAAAAGCCCTCCACCCTGGCAGCAGCAGCCTCATGCTCCACTCGTTAGGGTTGGCTGTCGTGTCGCGCCGTGGCGGTGAGCGCTGCTGCCGCGGCGGAGGCAGACGGACAGAGCCCACGGCTGCTGGCCAGATATAGCTGTGCCAGAGATAGCGACGAGCACGGCGTGGGCTGCTCCTTGTGCCCAAGGGGCTGCGTGGATATTTGGGTGGGCAGCCCTGTGCTGTTGCTGCCAGGCACAGAGCAGTGTACCGGGCAGATGATTTAATTCCAGCTTAGCTCCACCGAAATCATCCACCACAAGGGGACCCACCACGTTTAGAGGATGTGTTTTCTCATTTAGTTTTTGGCTTGCTGACTGTCATGGCTGAAACTCAAAAGAGGCAGGCAGCTCAAGGTAACAGAGAGATGCTTTCACCAGCAAAGCTGTCTGTATCCCTACAAATTCTTTTTCCCTTCATCCCTTTTTAAAAATGCAAAATATCTCTTCAAACAGCTCACACCATGGGCTTTTTGTTTCATGTTTTCAGGCTAGTAATAGGGATAAAAACTAAATCTTTGATGCTGTCAGTCAGAAACTGATTTATTCTAAGCATCGTCTCAGGTTGAAGGGGAGGGTCCAGTGATCACGGTGATATTTAAAAAGTCCCTCCCATGGGTGTTGAGCAATGTATTCGCTGTTAGCTCATCCTGCAGTAACATCGCCTCTACCAGGAGGTGACCGCTTGCTTTTTCTCTCCCTCACCGTCCGCCAGAGACCTGTCCCTGGAAAAGCTGATGGAAACAGGAGCCAGTGGCTCGTGCCTCCGTACCCTCCTGCCTGGTGGGTCTCCTGAGAAGGAGGGACAGACTGACTGACAGCCTTACAGTCCTGCAGAGGTGGCTGTCCTTGCTCGTTCTGGGGTTCCCAGTTCTCAGCTGCTACCTTCCCTAGAGCGAGGTGGCCAGCCAGAAAAATACATGCAAATATTAAACATAGCTGATAAATGAATAGCTGTTCAAAGTATGATCCTCCAAGATTATATTTAAGCAGAAAAATGATGAGAACACACTGAAAATGTGACAGGTAGGATTAAAGAAATACCTTTTGCTAACAGCCAGACTTCTAAAGGGTTTTTTTGGGTGGTCTTTTTCATTAGACACCTGGCTTCATTACTGGCTGGATGTGTCTGAGTTTAGCTAAGCATAAAAAAATTAAAGTTATGGACCAGGATTTGCCCCACATCTCTCTAGAAATTAGTACTAAAATGGCATTTATCATTCACCATGAAAATAATTGTCATTTCATGCTTGTGAAAATATATTTCTGAATTGTAAACTGTTGCTCTGGTTTCAAATAAAAAAATTGGGAAACAAAAAAGTATATGGCTGAGTGGTTGTAAAAGGGACATTATTGCTTGTTACCAAATCTTAAAAAAAAATTTAAAATGCTGGTTAAGGTATTTGTAACTTACTGGAAACATTTAAAAATGATCTGATATAAACTTAGAAACAGATTAAAATAATGGAAACCTCAGGCTCAGCTTCTGCGATTTTCAAAGGGAAATACCAGGATGCCAGGCTCCCCTATGTTCATTTGAAAATTCCAGTCTCTGTGTTCATTCTTCAACACTTTCTTCCTTTTAAAAAGCAGTCTTCAAAAACCAAGGCATCACTTGACCATCATCAGCTTGTGCCAGCCAATCCAGTAAGGAAAGCACTATCTATTACAGAAAGAGCAGTGTTTGCATTTCACTGCACTCCTCTGGGATATATTTTTAGGAGGGTGCCTGTGCACGCACTCAAAATACTACTTATGAGCATGACCCCTTTATATTGGATTGTGGCACTGGCTCTGCTGCTGAGCCCAGGCGAGCTGAGGGGAGGCATGCGAGCCTGCGCTTCCCGAGCCAGATGGAGTTCACACCCACTACAATTATGTTTGCAACACATGATTTGCTTAAGGTGCCTGTGGATGTTTCAAAAGAGTGGGGTGGTTTCAGTAAAGCAGTCTCAGAAGAAAAGCAGTATCAGCTCTTGGCGTCTTTACCACTGAAATTTTCCTTCAAGCAGCAGAAGCCTAAAGCCAAACTTTGGGGTTTTTTTCACTTTGATGGCAGGTATAATGAACTTTTGATTATAGGCTAGAGGGAAGTATATAGACTTGGAAAATGGCCCTGTAAATGCCTGTATAGGTGGATTTCCTGGCATCCAGAATTACTATTGTCATAGAACACAGAGCCATAGGAGAGCTCAGGTTGGAAGAGACCTCCAGAGATCATCTGGCCAACCTTGGATGGAAAAGGGAATCTAGATGAGATTATCTAGCACCCTGTCCCGTGGTGTCCTGGAAACCTCTGATGCTGGGGAGTCCACCCCATTCTTTTGGAAGTTGTTCCAGTCACTGCTCCCACAGTGAAATCCACACCACATAAGGAATGGGAAGGTTTGTGATGAGCTGTAGGTAACATGCTGGAGATGTTGCCCACTCTCTGACATCCTTAACAGACACTTTTGGCCCAGATACTTGTCCATCTGAGTACCTGGTAATAACCTTGAATGTAGTCCTGTGGCATCAAGACAATTTCAGCTTCTCTGGTGGCAAATGCCAATAACCAAATTCTGGATCTTGTTTCGGAACCAAACTTCGGTTCCGGAGTAAACAGTGCCATTGTCAGAACAAAAACTGGGTGCATAAAGCCCATATCCTCAGTATGTATCAATAACTAGTATTAAAATTTGCTGACATGTGAACATTTCCTGCTTCCATGGACGTTGGCAGCACAACTTCTATTGACCACAGTGAGATGAGATGTACCTCAGTGGGATGATATTCTGATTCACGTGTTTCTGCCATTGATTTATAGAGTATCTACTGCCACAGCAGCTATTAACCTTCAGTTACAGTAGGACTTCAATAACTGAAATACCACTCTGAGTTTTCTTTGTGACAGTCAATATGATTTGTTCTAGAAAAAACCCATACATATATATTTAAAGAACCAAGCTTATCAGATTTCCAGCTATCATAGGAAGATATTGCTTCAACATTTTTCCTCATCAGTCCTTAGTCATGAAAACAAACGTTTCAGGGAAACTTGGGGCTTTAGGGAGAAGGAAACCAATGTGTGAATTAATTGTGGGCTGATGAGAACACTGCGAGGACAGATGTTCAGCCACTCACACGGGCATTGCAAGAACTTCAAGCGAGATCTCACTTTCCTAGAAAGGATGAAATCTAGGAGGAAGAATGTATACAAAGATGAAAAGGGGTCTGCCAATTTCTGACAAGGAAACACATTATGAGTTTGTACATGCATCAGCAGTCTGATTTGCAAAGATGCTGAGAAAAGGCAACTTCTTTGTCCCCCTTCTCTACTTAGCTTCAGGAACCTATTTATGACACTGGAAACTGGGAAAGGTCAGAGATAAGTCCTGTGAATCTGAATAGAAAACTTCTTCCTGATGTGAACTGCAAACTGATTTCACAAAGGCATGACTTGAGCAGAGAAGTATATATTAATTAAAAAGCATCCTGCTTCAGAACCTGCATTTGGGCCACATTTGTTTTGTGCATGCCCCAGTTGGCACAATTAGCTCGAATATCACTGTCATGCATCAGTTGCCATGCAGGTGATTGCAGCTGGAAAAGTCGAGAGCAGTTCCATGGCTTTTGTTCATAAGTGCATAAGAGCACCAGACAGCCAGAAGCCTCCTTGAGGACTTGTCTTGCTCCTGTGCATGATCTAGCAGTGCAATAAAGAAGCTGGAAAGGGATGTGGATGGCTGTGAACTAAGGTGTTTCACACATCACTTATCCCACTGCCATTAGCTTAAATGCATCCAGGACCTAAAACCATCTTTGTGAGCACCAAAGATCTTTTCCTAGTAACATTAAGCAGTTACTTTGCCTTCTCATGTTGTTCTTTGCCTGTGCCATTCCTGATCAGTCTCATCTTTGGGTTTTGTAATGAGCTATTCACTCTGCTGGACCCTAGTAATTTGGGGACTGAACCCCATGGGCCTTGGACAAGCCCCTCCAGCTGGGGAGCGGGCAGTAGCCATAAAGGCAGGCTGGGAAGAGGCAGGCTGCTGTAGTTTGTCTGTCCTGTCACTAGAGTGAGACATGCTCACAAGCATCCTGGGCTCCTCTTTCAGGAGGTGCTGAGCAGGCCTGTGGAGTTCTGGTACTGGTGCTGGCACTGAGGGGGCACCCTGCACCATAGTAGACCTTGGCATCCTCAGCAGGCTGGAGCTTGGGATTAGAAACTCTCCAGGTTACTACCCCCTCTACTCCACGGAATTTTTTTTACAGTTGACTCAGAAGAGTGAAAGTGAAGGAGAAGGTGGGAGTGGCCCTACAAATCTTTTATTATGACCTCTCCATAGCCCCTGATTCCTGGGCTGATCTGAGCTGTAGTCCAATGGAATCCTCAGAATCTTTCTATTGACTTCCAAAAGTCTTTGAGCCAGACCATCACACTGTTTAGCCTGAGCAAGACCGAGCAGCATAATAGGTATTGCAAATATTTCTCATCCAGGCAGCAAGGAGAGCAAACTTTTTACTGAAGGGTAAAAAGACAGCAGTAGTTCTGACTTCTAAATAAAATGACTTATTGAGGAAACTGCCCTCCCTCCCCATCTGTGAAATGCCCACCTGAAAACCCGTGATTCACAACAATGTATTTCAGAGGGGCTTGTAAAGATTTTTTTTTCTTTCCCCCATTTTTTCTTTTTCTCAGAGTGTGATGCCCTGCCAGTGAAGTGACTTGTGCAGTCCAGACGGAGAAAGCAAGCTGTTAAAAGGTAGTGATTGCAGCACTGATCTCTTGCAGGCTCTGCAGTGTGAGGAGGTGGTTCTGAATCACAATGAACTTAATTGAACAAGAAATGGCATTGATTTTTCCTTTTCAGCCCTCCCCTTTGCTCACAGCAAAGGTGCATTGAACCCTCTGCCCATGCCAAGCAGAAGAATTGCACAGCACAGTAGAATGGAGATTTTTTTTTTTTTACTTTTGCCCTATAATTAGCATGTATTTATTTTTAAATAGGATAAAAAACAAACCTCTCTAGGCTTTGAATTTTCATTGGGGAAAAGCAGTGCTGTTGCAGCATGAATTTCAGAAGTCCAAGGAAGCAAGTTATGTGAGAAGCCATAGCTTGCCCCACACTCCCCTGGCCAGGAAATAACGTTGCTCTTGAGACCATCTGATTGTTGAAAGAGCTAGAATGACACAATTGCCAAACTGCTGAAGGGCACCTAAAAGCCTTCATTTTTAACTTGAATAAGTAAAGGTACATAGGCTGCCTCTGATCTGTAGGGAAACAAGGAAGAAAAGAATCTCATACTCCAATTATTGAATCGTTGTTATTTTTTGCCCTGTTAAGCTTGTTAACACATAATTACATGTTTGAACAGCCAGTGACTTCCTACAGAAGCTGTTAACTTATCAGTGAACATCCCCAGGTGTTTACACTTACTTAAAAGTGTATGAGGTGCTTGTGAATTTTCCAGTGTCTCTCCAGCTAATTTTCCCAAAATCTTAAAAAAAAAAAAAAAGTATTTGGGAAATTCACTGGCAAATTTACTCTAGCAGTCTTAGTGCCCAGATCTCAGCTCTGGTATCATACTTGGGTTCCTTGCAATGCACAGTTTGTTTTCTTCTTGAGGAGAATTCTCCAGTTGAGATTGCCAGGCTGAGCAGGGGAAAGAAGAATGGCTAAAAGAAATTTAGGTTCCCAGTGCTAGGCAGAGCAGTGAATGCCATGTATCACCGTGAGATCAGCTTCAACCCTTAATAAACACATATCCAGAGTAGCAGGTACTGGACAGCAGATCAATTTGATCTGATGTTGGAAAAGGGAGGGGAGGACAAACTCCACCATGCTTTCGATCCTGGCTGCCAGCAGAGTGTTTTGGGGCTGTGAGCAAGCAACCTAAATGCTGGGACTGCTCTCAAGAACTGGCTGCTGCAGAGGCCAGCACAACACCCCTCTCCCACCTGCCTCCTGCCACTTGCTATTTTCATTGCCTTCTGAGGAGTGAGATTAAATGGTTAGCTAGCACATACGGGTTTCATGGAAAAGTTCTGTCATTACCTGTTACAAGAGCAGGATCAGACTCTTCTAGAGTTGATACAATTCCTGAAAATGCTGAACATTGTAGAAGAACTGAAGCAGTGTACTGCATTGCAATACGATGCACATAATGAAGTTACTAGCATCCAAGAACTCTAATGGGGAAAACACCACCAAGAACTGCTGTTATAAAAAGGAGGGACTACACTGAGTAGCCTAAGAACTGAAACTGAAGGAAATGCCAATATTTTGTGTTTGTATGCGTGTGAACTGCTTAGGAAAGATTTTGACAGACCTTGCCTGCTCCTGCTAAGCATTTGTGCTTTGCAAACTCACCTCCAGGCTTGCCAGAGAAGGCCACCTCCTCCAAGCCTGCACCAAAATCACATGAGGTTGATTTTGCCATTGTCAGGGAACAGGTGGTAGTTCTGCTCTCCTGGTGAAGGAAGGAAGCTAAGGCAATACGAAGTGTTGGGAAGAGCTGTGAGGGCTTCTGTCTGTGAAAGCAAAAGCAGAGCCATTTACTGCAGCTTGTAGCACTTGTTGTGTCTGGGCATATCTTTTTTCAGCAAGAAATGGGAAAGGATATCTCTTCAGGCCATCAGGTAAAGGCTATTTCAGACTCTCCAACTCATTCCCACAGCTAAGGCCCTCATCTCCCAGTGATAAAGTTGTTGGGAGATCAGAGGTTGAATGTGATCACCTGGGAAGTGTCTCACATCAGTCAGCACTGAGTGCACTTGAGGATAAAGCTGCACCACTCATCTCAAAAGTGAGGCAGCTGTTCAACTACTACAGCGGTATTGGGTTTGGATTCTAATGTTCTCCAACAGAAAGTCTTGAAACAGAAAAAAAGTATCAGGAAAAATGATAGGAAGCCTAGTGGTCCGATGGTTTATAGATGCAATACAGTGAGACTATGAGGTATAGAGTTTAAAACCTAAAATATTTCATATATTGAGAATATTCCATTGAGGGGATTACACCTAGCTAAGTCTCCTTTTCCTAACTTTGTGAAAAAAAGCTGCTTTCTACTCACAATTTTTAAATTATTTTCTCTAGCCAGAGAAGGATTTTTATGAGTGTAAAGTCTGAGGTTAATCTGACAAGGATTCTTAGAGAGATGATCCTCTGCATTGAGACTGGGATTTCTTGTTGGTATAGCATTGGGGGATTTTTTAAATTTTTTTTTTTAAACACCCTGTCTCTAGACTTGAGGTATAGAAGCATTTAATGTGACTATTTAGCTTTCTTATCTGAAAAATTATTCTCCTATAAATATTTTAACAAGGACACTATTTAATTTGAAGAAATCTGCAGAGCAGTTGTTGCAACACATGCCTCTTCCTGTAATCTGCTTCATGCCAGCAACAACCTATGCACTTATTTAAAGAAAAAGTCCACCTACCGGCCTAAGGTGCTGTACTTTTACAAGCAAAGCAGACTGGGAAACCCTCTTATGTCTATACCAGAATTTAATGAATGAGAAGACAACTTTAGAAAAACTAGAGAAAACTGTGCAAACAGTTTAAAACCTTCTAGAAGAACTGTATTTGTTCCTATCTCCCACTATTTTCTGCAGTTATTGCTAATTAAATGGGTTATGAGATATGCTCATGTGGCTAAATGTACAGGTAGGCTCTGATGGCTGGTGTGTGTTCAGTGAGGGACTGTGTCAGATGAGAGGCACAGTGTCAAAGGGGAGGTGCTGGTGGTTTCAGGGTTGCTGATGATGGGATGGTGACAGCCAGCAAGGGCTGCTGGAGCTCTTACCATCAGCCCCTTGCTGTGAAGTCCTGTGGCAGATGTAGCCAGCTTCCTCCCTCCCACCCCATGAAGAGACAACAGAGGAAATGTCATTGTCTGCTCTCTGTGGATGACTAAGGAAACTCTTGGTCCCATCAATCTTCTGAGGAACATTAGGTGTGTCTCAGTGCTTCTGGGACGTGGCTGAGAAGGGGAGTTGGCCTTCCTGCTGCCTTGGACAGTCAATTTAATCTTCATTCTTGATTTCCTAGTTCACAGACAACATTTAATTACATATTTTGTGTAACAAATTGTATAGTTTATTTATTACTTATCCAAATAATTTAGTTGTGAATTCTACTGATTAGCATGCCTTTTGCTAGAAGCCTTTGATGCAAGCACAGTCTGGGTACTATTCGCACCAGCATCACCTTACAGCTTGTTACACCTCAGTGTCTGCCCAGGTGACCACACTCCTACCAGCTCTGGTGAGACTCAGGTCTGCCATTGCAAGTATATTTGGGCTCATGAGCTATAAATTGTAGGAGGTTTTCAGGCTCTTTCCAACCAAAGGAGTCCCAGGTAGCATGAAAACCTAGCTGGCCTTTCTTGGAGTTCAGTTGTTGTCTAACTGGCAGCAAATCACACCAGTATCTCCAGAATGCTAAATTACTTTATTCCTCACTGCTTCTTTTGTTAGATAAGAAAGATTTCTCTTTCACACTAGTGTGACTAAAATGCAGCACAGTGAAGCAGAAGATAAATCTGAAATACTGTCAGATTTTTCAAATCCTAGCCCATGCTCTGCTCACTGGGGACTTCCCTAGCTCTGCAGCTGACCTACATTTAACCTTGTATTTCTTGACCTTGCAGCTCCTGGGCTTTAAAAAACAGGTCTCCCTGGATATAATCCTGGTTCTTTCTGTTACTTTCTTTATCCCTGATTCCTGATTGTTAGAAGAATGGTTGATGGAGCTGGTTGTTTCTTTCATGTGATCCAGTAGATCCACCCATTGTGGAAATATGTCTTGTATGGTAAGAACCCACCAACAGGAAATAATATTTCTGTTTTCCTGCTTGATGTTGTTTGTTTGCTTGTTTGCTTCCACTCAGAAATTTTCTTTAAAATAAATATTTTCTTACTTATGCCCCTTTGTCTCCTGTGCTTTGCTTCCAACATTTATGATGTTTTGCTTTTCTCTTCCTGTTTTCTTACTGCTTCTGTTCGTGGACATGTACTTCACCCAAACTGACGTTGTAAAGCACTGCCAGTCACACCGTGTAACTTTTCACTGGCCAGAGTGTCCTCTCTGTATTTGGGGCGATGATCCAGGTTGTTTCAGCTCTCTCTCTCCAAGAGCTTAAACTCTGCCCTGCTAAGCCCAGTGTAAATTTCAGGCCAAGAGATTCCAAGCTCACATCGCAATATAGCAAAGTTATTTAAATTTGTATGGTTGAAAAGTTGTGATTCTATTTATGTTTTATCAATTGGTTTTTAACATGTACAGGTTTTTAAGGAGCCATCTTCAGCTTCACTTGTATTATGCTTCTTTATGGTAGCAGCTGCTGCCTGTCAGATGTGAATGAAGAATCCTTTCACATGTGAATGAGACATAACAGGGCATCTTCTACCATTACCAGGAATCCATGTTTATCTCTCTCCATCTTGGACTACATTTGATGACAAGCTCCCCTGATAGCTCACAGAATTATTTATTCAGAGATTATCCCTGCTGCAAGGTCCTGCACTGAGGCCAGAGCAATTCCAAGCACTAACAGAATATAGTCAGAGATGCTCTTAATAAGAGCAGGACTTGGATGTGTTGGTGAAAAAGAAGCTGGACATGACCTAGCAATGCACACTTGCAATCCAGAAAGCCAGTCATATCCTGGGAGGGGATTCTGCACCTCTGCTCTGCTCTGGTGAGACCCCACTTGGAGTGCTGCATCCAGCTCTGGGTCTTCCATTATGAAGACATGGACCTGCTGGAGTGAGACCAGAGGAGGGCTGGGAAGGTGCTTAGAGGGCTGCAGCACCTCTCCCATGAAGACAGGCTGAGAGAGCTGAGGTTGCTTAGCCTGGAGAAGGCCCAGTGAAGACCTTACAGCACCCTGCAGTACCTCAAGTGGGTCTGCAAGAGAGCTGGAGAGGGACTTTTTATACAAGGTCAGGTAGTCATAGGACAAGAAAGAAGGACTTCAAACTGAAAGCAGGTAGGCTTATATGAGTTATTAGGAAGAAATTCTTTACTGTCAGGGTGGTGAGGCACTGGAACCACCAGTTCTCTCTGGTTTCCCAGAGAAGTGATGGCTGCCCCATACCCTGGAAGTGTTCAAGGCCAGGCTGGATGGGGCTTTGAGTGGCCTTCCTTAGCTACATAGTAGANGTATAGGAAAAGGTGTTCCGTGCCAGGGGGGAAGGGGAGGGGGGGGGGGTGTTTGTAAGGAGGTGATCTTTAAGGTCCCTTCCTGCTCAATCCCTTCTATGAAATGATTCTATGATCTTGAGTTAGAAGGAACCCACAAAAATCAGGAAAGTCCAACTTCTGACCCTCATCAGGACACACGAAGAGTCACACACTGTGCCTGAAAGTGTTGTTCAAACACTTGTTGGATTTTGTCAGGCTTGGGACTGTGACCACTTCCCCGGGCAGCCTGTTCCAGTGCCCAACCACCCAAACCTATTAGAGGTTCTAATATCCCAACCTAGACTTTCTCTGACACAACTTCAGGACATTACCTTGGGTTCTGTCAGTGGTCACCAGAGAGGAGCTCAGTGTCTGTCCTTCCTCTTCCCATCACATGGAAGTTGTAGACTGTGATGAGGTCTCCCCTCAGTCTCCTCCAGGCTGAACAAGCCAAGTGACCTCAGCTGCTCCTCCTAAGGCTTCCCCTCAAGGCTTCACCATCTTTGTGGCCCTCCTTAGGAGGCTCTCTAATAGCTTTATATCCTTCTTATATAGTGGCACCCCAATCTGCCCCCAGCACTCAAGGCAAAGCTCAGAGCAGAGCAGGACAATCCCCTCCCTTGCCCAGCTGGCCATGCTGTGCCTGGTGCCTCCCAGGACAGGGTTGGCCCTCCTGGCTGCCAGGGCATTGCTGACTCGTGTTCAACTTGGCATCAACCAGGACCCCCAGGTCCCTTTCTCTGGGGCTGCTCTCCAGCCTCTCATTCCACAGTCTGTCTGTACATCCCAGGCTGTCCTGTCTCAGGTGCAGAATCCTGAACTTTCCCTTTGTTGAATTTCATACACCTGGGGATTGCCCATGTCTCTGATTTGTCAAGATCTCTCTCAGGGGCCACTCTGCCTTCAGGGGAGTGAACAGCTCCTCTCAATTTAGTATCTCAGCAAACTTACTTGGTATACCTTTGATTCTATGTAGTTTATGAAGATGTTGAAGAGCACTGGCCCTAAAATAGAGCTATGTAGAACCCCACTAGCAACCAGTTGCTGGCCTGATACCACCCCAGTCACTATACACCTTTGTGTCTAACCTGTCAGCCAGTTTTTCACCCAACAGAATCCTGCACAGATCTGGAAGGGTCACACAGGAAGGACAGTAGAGAGAGCAGCAGAATGTTCACTTCATTATAGGAAAGGTCAAACAATTAATGTAATGAGCTCCACAAAGTGTATTAGGGTGCAGATCATCAATGCAGAGACTTAAAAGACAGCACTGTAGCAAACTCCAGAAACAGTTTCACTAACTTGAGAAAATTCTGAGTCTATGATAGCACTTGTCACAAGAGGCAAAAAAACCCTCAACAAACCCTAAACAAACATCTCCCCTGTGAATCCTGTTCCAGGTCCTTGACTGTAGAGGAATGCTAGGCACAGAACTATTAGTATTATTAACTTGAAATTGCATCTTGAGAAAGTGACTGAACTTGAAAAGCTGAAGAGAAGAATTCCACTGAGGAACCACAGAGCTGGTGGGAGACATAAAACTGTTCATTATTCTTCAGGTCTGGGGAAAATTACAGCAGAAGTAAAGAATTTATTTTGAAATACATTCTGGTTATTTCAGACACTAAGTGAAATTTGTACCAGCTGAATTGTTAGCATGCTTTTTTTTCTTAAAGAGAAGAAAACTGTGTGAAGTCATGGCACACACGGGGTGCATTCTTTTTTTATTTTTGAAGTGAGATCTAAATTAGTGTGATCTGAATTAGTCTTAAAACATAGGGTAAAAACTAGTCTGGACTTTTGTAACTGGGAACCGTACCCTATACAATACAGTAGACAACACACAAACCATCTCTCAGGAACTGTGATTAAGAATGTGGTTACTGGCTCGTTTCTGCCCCAGAGCTGAGCCCACCAGGAGCTCAGAGAGTTAGGAAGGAAATGCTCTTCCTTGATCCTGGGTTTCTATTAAGCTGATTTAATCACTCGAGCTGAGAATTCCTCTACCCTTGTCTCTAATTTCTTCAGAATATCTAAATGGCCTCAGGAAATACAAAAATAATATTTACATGAAAGATCATAAAAGAAGAGATATAGCAGGCTAAATTTTGTCTTTTGATGCATATGAGTTGATGGTAGCGTCTTGGGCTAAAAAAGGAATTAGGTTAGCTTCTCATGAAAAGTCTTAGATTTACTGCTGCGAGATTAAACAATCAACTTTAAATCAGGGGTTTATAGCAAGTGATTGTTGGCTTGTTTTTGTAGTACAACCACCATTAAAGAATTTTTTGGTTTCTTATTGAAGACACAAAAGTAGAGGGGCAAGTAGTTAAAGCACTTGAAATGCAAGGCAGTAAATTTTATTGTATGAGCACCTTTTTTTCCGCTCCCTCACAAATTGGAAAATTTTACATGTTATTATATTGTTAGTGAATTTAGGATTGGTCTTGCAGTGTCCTGCATTGTGGGAGGGGAAGGGTCATCATTCTGGTTACACTTTTAGAGAGACAACATGCAAACCACATACAAAGTGAGAAAAAACCCACAACAAATACCATTACAAAGGGTACTGTCTTCCACACAGATTTGTTTTTTAGCAAATTGTCTGGAGAAACACAGATTCACCACAGCTGCTTCAGGAGCTGGCAAGCTTCTAATTATGTTTCGTTGCTCTGAGTATTACTTCTAAGGTATTTTTTTGGATCACAGATGATAAAAGGTGACTTTGACTTAGCTAGTTATTAGCTAACAAGCACAAAAAGAAGAGAAATCAGGCAGTGAATGAAAATTATGTAGGAGGGAGAGAGTGACTTCAGGAATCATCAAGTCATATTCTAGCCACTGCTTGCAGGTGGTGTAGCCAACCTGAAGTAGTAATGGCTTGATGACTGCTGGAAGATGCAGCCAGGGTGTTGATGTTTGCATCTTGTAGAAGGCCACTGTACCTTCCAGTGACCTTGAAATAAATTACGCCTGTCCAAGAGTATTGTGGCTTCATCTTGTTAGTGGAATCAATCCATACATTCAAAGTTTCTGACTCACGTCAAGCCCCAATGCTGGCAAGCCCAGGAGTGTACTCTTTGATCCGTCATTAGCAATATCACAAAGTAACTCAGAGAGAGAGAACACAGGCAGATCAGATCCATGGCAAGCTTTTCTTTGTAAGTTTTGCCACGAAAAAACATTTGGGGAACTTGCATGCAGAAGTAATTGCCACATCTGTACATGCAACTGTCTTGAGCCTGTGTGGAAGTTCTTGCAGCTGGCCCAACAGGATATCCTCACAGCCTGAATTTGCAGCTACAGATCAGCCCTCACTAAGACCAGCTGGTGGCTATCCCAGTCATGGGTCCAGTAGGTATCATGGTGGTGTTTTGCAATAGTAGCTTGGCTAATACTTAATCCTCTGTTCCCTCAGGGACCGAAGATCATCCTTCTTATGGAAACATCCATCAATCTCTTCTTTGTTAGGTGTAAATACGGGGCGGGAAGACCTAGGGGAACTCAAGTCCAGTCACACAGCTCAGGGAATTTCTGAAGGAATAACAAAACTAGAATTTACTTTATATAATCTTACAACAGATTTGAATTTTAAAAGGAAACAATCCCTTAAGCAGCTCTCTATATTCTGTTTCTATATAGACTTCCACCTGGGGACTAGCTTTCTTGTTTATCTTACCCAAAATAGTTTTCCAATGCTTCAAATTTTCAAGGGATTTTGATAAGGTGAGGAGGAATTTTGTTTGTACACAAGCTGTGGGAGAGCTTTTGGCATTTCTCTTCACACTGGTGTGTTTCTGTCTCCATTTGGGACCCATCTGAGTCCCTCCACTTGGCTGCTGTGCTTCTGTCCTTCATGCATACGCAGCAAGACATCCATTTTCACTCTTTTCTCCAGTTCAAATAATCTTGTCATCTGGTTAAAAAAAGCCATCATGGGCACTGAAAAATCATGAAAAGTGACAAGTCTGGTCCCCGCTCCCCGACTTTCCTGACATTATCTCTCACTCAAGCTGCCAGGAAGCAGCGTCTGCTTCCCTTGTTATCCCGCCATTTCCTCTGTGTGATGAAGAAAAATCCTCTTCCTCATTACCAGCCACATGTTGCATCCTGCTTTGCACCTGCTTCTTGTTTTCCCCAATTATTTTCTTTACTTTAGTTTACAAATCTTAATTTAGAAAGGAGTGAACAAATGGAATTCTTCCCAGATATATTTAATCTTCTCCTTATCAGTCCACTGAAATGCATCCTTCCTTATTCCTTCCTTCCTCTTTTTTTCCTGTCTGCTCAGATTCACTTCTTTTCCCAGGTAGGTTTGGTGCTGATGGTTGTCGGGCTCAGGCCAGTGCAAATGACCTGCTCTATTTTTAATTCCTAAGGGCTGAAGGAATGGAGCATCACAGAAATTGCCTTTGAACCAACAGGAAAAAGCTGTAAATTCAGGGTGAATCTCAAACAATCTCACGTGCCTCCAGCACCTCATTCCTTGTAACTTCTCAAAACACCCTGGTGACTGACAGTTGTCGTGTGGCAGTGATCCACTCCCTGTGAAATCTTTTCCAGACACTAATAAAAGTGATCAAACTGTCTCAGAGCCTAAGGCAAATATTTGCTTTAACATATACTGGCACAACTTAATACAGATAAGCTGCCTGTGGAACACATAACCTCAAAGGGGTTGCCATTTCTATCTCAAAATTTCCCTTATTTTGATGGGAATAGCTAGTGACAAGCAGGGCTCACTGTGGTTCTTTCAGGGCGAGGCTCTGCAGCCCAACATGAGTGGAGGTGGTGGGGTTTGACCTCTTGGTGGGGTTTGGCTTCTGTCAGGTGCTCAGATTCCTCTCCCTCCTTCGGCCTCTGAGCAGGAAATGCCGTGGTGCGGCTGTGGCTTAGACAAGCACCGAATGCAAATGTGCCCTCCTATCAATTAAGCAGGAAGAAACAATCATTTGGCTGCAAATATTCTGGCTGCTAAAGCAAGCAGTTTAATTACTGAATCTTGCTGAAATCCAGCTTCATTGAGAAATGAAGTCTAATTCTCTTCCCATGGGGGTGGCTGCACTTCTGTTCCCTTAAGGAACATGGTAATTTTTCTTTTTGTGGTCCTCATGGTTGGTTAAAAATCAATTTTCTTTATCTTAATTCTAACTGCATAAAATCCTGCTGTGTGCTAACTGCAGCCACCCCTTTGAGCCCAAATGCCTACTGTGGTGACTTTTCTTAGGTGAACTTTGCCTCATAAGGGTTGTGTCATTATTTAACATGATCAAAAGCTATTATAATGTGTCTGTATAATTAAAGTAATTAATTTAACTAATTATCTTTTTTTTCTTTTTTTGCTAAGGAAAACAGATATATGTAATAAAGTAGTGCTCCTGTCTTAATCTTCCATATTATTTCTGTACAAATTGAGCCTCCCACATGTGGACCTTTTTCTCATTTCATAAAAATAGAACAAATCAATTTAACAGGATCTAGAAATTCTCCAGGATGTGTAATTAAGGGGTTGGTCTATTTTTCTGCCTAGCTTTCAAAGTCTACCAAATATTACTGCTTCTGGTCTAAAAGCTGGGGGATATGCTCTACTAGAAGGTCTGTACTGGATTGGGTTTCTTTCAGCCTAGCACATATCAAAATATCTCATCTGCAAAAATTTGGGATTTTGACACTTAACATAAAAGAATAACAGAGGTGGAACTACTATGATGAAAAATATTCACTTGGTTTTCATTATACACCCCACCTGTTTCCTCAAATGGCTCAAATCCAAATGTTTTGACACTCAAATCCCGACATCAACCTGTTACTGTAAAGTTCGTGCATTTTTTAGCTGTTAAGGAACTATATGTTGTCAGTTTGTCACATGCTGTAAACTGGCACATCTTTATTGAAGCCAGTTGTACTCTGTCGACTCCATGCAAAATAAATAGTTGGGCCATTGTATTCTAAGTCTTTATCCAATTATAATTAAAGCCAAATAATTCTCCTGCCAGCTTCCTAGAGAGCTAGATCAGGCTCTGGGAAACAATGGGGAAAACTGTAATTAGTGTGATTTTTTAATATCATACCAAAGGAATTATATTTATGCAAATGTCCTTGGCTAAAATCCAGCAAGCAGAGCTGGGCACTTGAAACAACCTTCATCTGCCCAACTTGAGGGACCCAGAACCAATGCAAAGAGCTTTGTAAAATATTTAAATTATGAGGTCTAAGGTCACCAATACTAAATGGCACTCCTCAGCTCCAAATACCAACCAGTTGACCAGAGAGAAAAATTTAATGATGCTTATCTCTTATAGGATAAGAAAAACCTTAAAGTTTAAAATTTGTCCTCTCATCAACAAGACATAATGGATTCAAGTAACTTGCTACACGATTCTACTTCAGTGAGAAGAGGGAAAAGAAGTGTGACAATGAGTCATCTGGTGCACAGCATCAGAATCAGTAAATAAAGCTCTTTTTCTTTTTTTTTTTTTTTTTCCAGGCAAACTGCCTTTTATCTGATAAGGTCTGCATGGCAGCTGTGTATTTTCAAGAGTGCCATTCTCTAGAAGCAAGGGAGCTAAAGAATACCAGTAAGTCATGGGTAACCTACTTCTCCTGGGCATTACCTCACATGCTCCTCTTTTTTTTGGAGCTTCTATCTCAGCAAACCAGGGGAATCACAGGCAGTGCACAGTGGCAGCTGTTCCCCACCAAGACTGACCCCCAGTCTCTAACTCAGGTCCTTGGACTGCTCACTTACAGGTTTACAGTGCCCTCAATCAGTCCTACAAATAAAAACAAGGAACAGGAACTATTGTTAGAGGCTCTGAATTAGAAACCTGGTGATTTGTTGCTGGCACAGACAGACAGGCACAACTTTGTTGGCCCTGTTAATAAACTTCAGTCACAGAGCAGACCTTCTGACAGGCTCCACAAGCTTATGATATCTTGCAGTTCTTAGGCAAAGATTGCTTCACATGTCAATGCAAAAGGCTCTATGACATTATTTTTAGATTAAGGTTTTTATTGTAGAGCTAGAGTGAAAAGAGAACATGAAGAAGAGGGGAGGGCTGTGACATCAGTATTTTCAAATGTGTCTCCTTGCCCCCTGTTCCTTAATCTGTGCTGAGTTACCATTCATTTATGGAGCCTTGCAATTCCACTCATCTCCCAGCAAGAAGTCATGGACTACAATATGGCAGTGCTGAATATTGAACAAAACATGCTTCCTGGAAGGTGGCCCCAGCCCCAGCTGTTTCAATAGAGGATGGAAGATAATGCACGGCTGTTGGCAGGCAGGGCATGTTCAACTAAATTACTTTAGCCTCAATGTAACATCTTGGCCCTTCCCTACACAGGGCTGCCCGTGGACACTGCTCTGCTGAGTCCTCATCCCTTGCGGACTGCCCAAGGGCATCCATACTGCACATCACAGGATACACCTGCTGAGGAGGCACCTGCCCTGTGCCGTACCACCTCTGGAAAGATCAGAGAATCAGAATTATAGAATAACCTAAGCAGGCAGGGACCACAATGTTAATCAAACTCCAACTGTTGTCCCTGCCCAGGACAGTCTCAAGAGTCACACCACATGCTTGAGAGAATTGTACAAGTGTTCCTAGAACTCTGTCAGGCTTGGTGCTGTGACCACTTCCTTGGGGATCCTTTTCCAGTGCCCAGCTATCCTCAGAGTGAAGAACCATTTCCTGATATCCAATCTAAACCTCCCCTGACAGAACTTTAGGCCATTCCCTTGGGTGCTTGGGCACCACAGGGAAGAGATTAGTGTCTGTCCCTCAGGTCTCCCCTCAGTCTCCTCTTCCTCAGGCTGAACAAACCAAGTGACCTCANAATTGTACAAGTGTTCCTAGAACTCTGTCAGGCTTGGTGCTGTGACCACTTCCTTGGGGATCCTTTTCCAGTGCCCAGCTATCCTCAGAGTGAAGAACCATTTCCTGATATCCAATCTAAACCTCCCCTGACAGAACTTTAGGCCATTCCCTTGGGTGCTTGGGCACCACAGGGAAGAGATTAGTGTCTGTCCCTCAGGTCTCCCCTCAGTCTCCTCTTCCTCAGGCTGAACAAACCAAGTGACCTCAGCCCCTTCTCATATGGCTTCCCCTCAAGGCCCTTCACCATCTTTGTAGCCGTCCTTTGGATGCTCTCTAACAGCTCTGTGTCTTTCTGATATTGTGTTGCCCAAAACTGCACACAGGACTTGAGGTGAGGCTGCACCAGCATGGAGTAGAATGGGATAATCCCCTCCTTTGGCCAAATGACAACAATAGAGACACGAGATCCCTCTAGTACCCAGAGCACCTTGCATCTATACAGGTATCTCTCCTGTCAGTGGCCCACGGATGTCTGGATGTTACCTTCAGAGGTACTTGTGGTCCCCACTTTGGGAAATAGTTTTTTGTATTTGGGCTGTTTTCCAGATCCAAGGTCAAGTAAACTTTGCCGAGAGCTGCAAAGCCATGCACTGCTGCCCAAGCCACAAATTTAGGCTGTTTAAGGTATGTCGAGTGGCCACAAAGGCATGCGGGAGGTATGACGTACCCCAGTTGTGCTGGGACCACCAGTGGGACACACTATCCTCTCCAGGGGTATCCTGACCACTCCATCACCCAGTGGGACACCACTGATGTGTGCAGGAGATTTATTCAGACAGCTTGGCTGTACTGGTCAGGCACAAGGTAACCTTGGTGTATCTCAGCACGGCCTACCTGATGATAAACTTGACACTAGTTAGGAGGAAGCCAGCAGTTCACCATCCACCCAAATTGTGCCAAGGCAGTAAGGATCCTGACAACCCACTGTGATCCTCACAGGGGACAAGAAGCTCATGCTCTCTGTCTGTTCATCAGCAAAGTCCTTTGTCTCTATAACCTTTCATGTTACTCTGCACCATGACTAACAACACCTATGCTACTGCCTAGCTTTGAGATTCCTCTTACTTTTTCCATCACTTCCAACTCCGTCCCTTCTAATAGTTTTCTCTTCTCTGTGCACTCTTTTCTCATGGCACACTTTTCTTTCCCTTCTCTACATGGCTGGATTTGCCAGGCCCTCTCAATGAAATCCTCTCTCTGTGAGAAAAAAAAAAAAAGTTAATTCTCTTTTGAGCTCGTCATTATTTGAAGGAAGAGGTGTAGCTCCAAGCTGTGAGGACCAACTGACTGTCTGGGACATCCAAAGATCTCTCTCCCCAGCCAGCACTTCCAAATGTAGGTTTTGTGGATACTACATGCACAAGGGTCAGCAGGAAACAGGACAATTTGGCTACTTTGTGCAGCCTCCATTACTGGTGGGTAGCTGGTTAGATGATTGCATGAATTCCTCTGCGTGTCTTAATACAGACTCTCCTGGAAATCTAGATGGTTTTACATGTAATTGTCTCTTTCAGACCTTTGTTGAAACATTCCTTGCTTTGCTACAAGCTCATATCATGAGCAGAGTGTTTGGAAGAGGGTTACTCCATGCTTCAGTGTGGAAGCTCCTCCTGAAAATGGGCTCTTCATAGCCCATAATGTTCTCTATTCTTTGGAGAAACTTTTGGTGGATGGGTGACCTTCTGCCACCACCTGTTTCATGGCTTGTCCAGAAAACCTGAACACCTCTTGATTGCTGCTGCAATATCCTTTACATTAAAGGCCACACTGTGGTCTTAGTCCTGGGGTGACCATTTAGACTTTGAGCAGGGAATAGTGGCTTGGGGTGCTCAGCTGGAATTTGCCAGGCAAGGGTGCAGCCTGCAGATTCTCACAGGTGCAGCAAGATAAGTGCTGGTAATAGAAAGTGGAAGGCTCAAAAATATATTTACCTGGAAATATCCCTTTAAACCCATGACTCATCATCACAAGCACACTTCTGATTCTCTTTCCATTCATGTCTCAAGGACCAATACCTCAGTTCATGAAAATTTTAGGTAGTTGCATTTCTGTGTGGTATTTCAAATTCTGGCTAATGGATGTGGGTAGCACAGATGACTTCGTTATGAATGAACAGTGCTCTGGTGAATAAGTCCATGCACTTCTCCAGCTTCTCACCAGAACATGAGGCTGTGAGTGGGTTTGACGGGGTCAGACTTTGACATCTGAAATGGAGCAATGATGGAGCAGCTGCTGCTTCATATGCTTGTCAGTCATAGCCTCAGAATGCAAAACAACCTGGATTTCAGGGCTCTGCTTTAGAATAAAAAGCCCTTTGAGCCAAGGTGCAGGTCTAGGCATAATGCAAGGTCTTATCCCACATTATTGCATTGATTATTGTAATTATGTCCTTTCAGGATAGTTTCAAGCTATACTCTATCCAATTAGAGCTGTTTTAAATACCTTTGTACTGTACATCATGTGGTGCTTGAGAAAGGAGGTAGTGCATGTATTTAATTTAGCTTCTTGCTCTTACAGTAAGGCTTTTTATGGCAAGAGAGTTGGCATTATTCATATTCTTTATTTCACTGATGGCTATATATGAGGCTATCTTCCTGTGCACCATGCCAAAATGCTCTTATGAATGTGTTTCTGCAGTACAGAGTGTCCAGTTTTATATACAAATGAAGAATAGGCTCTCTTTACTCTTGACCTTTTCTTTTGTGATGGGTTTTATACACTGAATTTTCATACACCCTATTTGCAACAGAACACATGAAATTGTGTCATCACTGAAGTTCCAGAGCAGCAGTGGGAAAAAGATTTCTCCTTGAATATCTACATATCTTGATCAAAGGTGTTTAGAGGAGCTAAGTCTTCTGGACTTCTTATGCAAGAAAGTGACTCTTCTAGATTTATCTCCTCCTCCCTTACTTTCCTTCCTCCTTTATGATTTGAATTTGATTTTTTTGTTTTTGTTTGGTTGGTTGATTGGTTGTTTTTTGTTTGCTTTGTTTGGGTCTTTATTTGCCTAAACTTGAATACAAACTTTCAGCACCAAGGCTTTAATTTGCCAGAAAAATGGATCCTCCTTCCCTCTGTGCAGAGGGAAAGAACACTACTGATGTGTAGTTTATTTCTACCACCTTTAATGGATTTAAATATTAAACAAGACCTTCACAAAAAAGAGTGAAGGTCAAAATTGAATGCCAGCACTTCCTGTGCATTTTTCAAGTGTCATCACGGAAAGGAACCCCAGGTGAGTCTGTGGATGTTCCATGCTTCCTGCCAGTCCCACTGGTCCACTCTCAGCCCTACTGGCCCCTGTAGCTAGTTTGTGTAATGAATTCCCCCAGCCATCCCAGATTTCAAATTGTGTCTGGGAGCATCAGCCTCGCATTTGTGTTGTTATGAGTTAATATCTTCAGGTCTCTGAGTCATTGCTGATGAATATTCGGGTGTTTGGAGCCTCATCCCTAGCACACACGAACACTTTCCGGCAATGTTAATGGGACTTGCAACCAATCCTTTTTGAGTAGAGCACTGCCAAAGCCAAGCAGAGCAAAGATGAGACGAATTGCTGTGCTGCCACAATCCAAACATCCTGACAGCCAAATTCTGACCTGCTGACCATAATGATTCTACAGTAAAATAATTCAAAATTACATGTACCGTTGCTTTGTTCTGCATAAAAGTGCTTATTCCTAGTCAAAAACAGAAAAACAAAAACCCCTACAATGTCCAAAAGCTATTTCTGGGACATGTCTGAAAAATAGTGACTTAAGATATCTTAAGTCAGCATTAATATAAAGTTTCAGTAATTCAGGAAGAGGATATAGGATACAAAAATGTTCTAAACCCCCTGAACATGTGGGGTTTTTTCCCAAAAATGATCATAATTGTGATAGATTTTTCTGTTTAAGCTCGTGCAGACTGCCTATTCTCTATCATTGCTCTTCTTATAGTAGTAGGCACTGAGATCCTGTATGTAAATCATGTTGCAGACTCATTAGTGTTACTGCTGCTTGCTTGCTAGCTGAGACACCAGTTCTGATTTAGGGTATTTTGACACTTAGCAACAAACTAAGCTTTGTGAGCAGGTGGCTGAGCCAAAATAGTAGCAGAGTTCGCAGTTAGCTGAAATAATAACAAGGAATTGCTGGTCAGAATATGCTTTCTTTCTTGATTTATTAAAACAGCCTACAAAAAACTCGTTTGTGAAGGATCCACTCCCACGAGACACCTGCTTCAAAGCCACCAAAATGCAGGTGTTTTGCTTTGCACACAGAGTCGCCACACCCAAAGTGCCCACCCAGTGGATCCATTCACCTGTGGTGGCCAAAGTAATCAACAACCTGTGTTTCTTGCCTACGCAGGAGGTTTTTAACCACTGAATTCTAAGCTCTTCCAACAGCTTCTTGCACCTGCAACTCTAAATACACCCTCCTTTCCAGATCTCTGTTGCTGTTCTTTCTGCCTGAAGAATTGGAAGTTGTCTCAGGTGGTCTCTCCCAGCCCTGCTGTGGCAATTCCCTTTTTATCACTCCACTTATGCTGTACAGAGAGGGTAAGGACATCCACCTTTCCTTAGAGGGTTCCAGTGACACCTTGGATCAAGTATCTCCTCTCACGGTTTTCAGCCTGCCTGCCCTTCACAAGCAAAATAACTTTTCAGGCACTGGAGATAGCATAAAGCTGTCACTGTATGCAGTGTTCACAAACTTTCCCTTTCTGAGAGGGAAGGAGACCACTTCCCCTCACTTGAGACCCTCTCAATATGTCAGATAGCCAGATTAAAACAAAGGAACAACCAAAAAAAGGGAGGAAGGATCAACTCTCTGCTTTGGCCATTGAGCATTTGTACTCTCTGGTCACCTTTTGTTCCTTTTATGCTGCATGTTTGCAGTTTAATGCAGGGATTTGAAGCTCATGACTGAAGGTCAAATACAGCCTGAAAATTAATCTCTCATGGGCTGCAGCCATTCAATTTTTAAGGTCATGACTGCTTGCTGGAGAGCCTGAGTTCCTGGGGTGGCTGGCCAGGGGTGGTTGAAAGAACAAGAGAGCTCTTGTCAAGAGGGCAGACCCCACCCTGGCCTCAGGGCTGGAGGATGGCACTTGTGGAGGTCCGAGCATCGCCCTGCTCCTCGCAACTCCGTGATTTCACTGCGAGGCTGTGAGCAAGCCTCTTCCAGAGCTCTTGTGTTCCGCAAAATGGGGCTAGAAATAGAAATTTGCCTCATGCGCGAGACTTGCCATCTGTTTGGGAACCTTGCTAGCAGGTTCACCAGCTGAAAGTTAAGTGTTGAAGGCTTTGTATGGGAGGATGAGAAGGTGTATATGTGCCTGGGGGGCAGGTTGGGGTGGAAGCCTTGCAAAGGTTCGTGCAGCAGTCGTGAAAGCAGCAGAGGGGGCTGGGGGCACAGCTTTGGCTGAGATGATGGGGGTGTTCCCAGTGCTCAGAGCTGGACATGAAGTTCCACACTCAGGCTCATAGGCCAGTGAGTGGTAGGTACTTGGTAGCTTCATTATGGGCATGCAGCCTGAACCACTTTAGAGGGAAAAACTTATTTTCGGAAGGCAGAGGAATATTCTCTAGGAAAATGAGCTTTCTTGCAGCATGAACTTGCAGAGATTGCTAGTCACTTTCTAAAATCCTGCCAGTTTACATTTGCAGATAATTATGTATAAAGAGCTAAGTTTTATTAACAATTGCAGAAGAAATCAATGAAGTTATTGCAGAGAATTGTGATCCCAAAGAGGAAATTAGCTGCAGGAGACGAGGCATTGTTAACAAGCAAGAAGCCTTTCCCAGAAAAATACCACTGCCATTATTAGGAATGCGTAAGGGAAAAAGATATATATAACTCAGGACATGAGTGAGTTGTTTGGCTTAGGGGAAAAGGTAAAGGAGAATTGTTTTCTAAAAAGTTATTTTTAAGATGTAAACAGGTCTTTAAAACACAGGCATGGATTCTGCATATTACGTTTGCTAGCACAGGGAATTCATCAAATGAGAACCAAACCCAAAGGATTCCAACCCAGATGGTATTCTCATGCAAAGGGTATTTAAGTGTACCCCTGGGTCCACAGGGAGAGATTGGGCAGGGACTTCTATGGGAAGTGCACTGCAGAGAAAGAGGAAGAATGATCAGCAAAGGCCGTGATATAGGCTGGAGTTATCAGAAAAATATGTAGAAAGTGGTCAGATCCTGTTATTGCTTCTATGAGCCCTTAGCCTGATTATTGCCATGTGTTACATTAGATTATTTCTTCACAGTAGCTCTTGGGAAGCCCTCTTTACATTGATGAATAAACACATTAAAAAAAGAAAAGTTAGACACTTTCTTACCAACTCTATCAGAAAAATTAATCCACAACCATCAGAGGTTTATGTCCAAAAAGGAGACAGAGGAGTCCTTTTACTTTATTCAAACAAAGGGAGAGGCCATGGGGCATTCCCCTGGGATCTCTCCAATTTTTGGAGCATGCAGCCTCCCTTATATCCTTATTTCCTGGGTACAATTCCCCCTCTCTTTCTCCATTGGCTGAGGTACTTGAGAGGCACAGACTTCCTGGAATGCTTGATACCTAAAAATTCTCCTCTAATGTTTAACCCTCCCTTTTAATTCTTAACTCTTATGGAATTTATGTTTTCTTCCCCATTGTTTCTTTAATCTTTCAATATTCAGTTTCATTTATTAGCAAACCTACAGTTTGTTTGTAAAAGCAAATATCTTTTACCCATTCAGCAATCAGTGGAATCCTTCCCATTGTTTCCTTTATCTCTCAGTGCTATCAGCAGGCCCACGGTTTGTTTGTAAAGACACAACCTTAATTCCTCACAACTTGATACTTTCCAAAGGGCCAAGGCTCAACATCCTTGGCTATGTGGGTTCTCTGAAGATGCCTGAAGGTGAGCATGTGTGTGTAATGCATATGTGGGGACCTTGAGGGCATTCTGGTTGATGGCACCCAAGCATTTAAATGGAGTGACTTGGAAGACCTAAGATAAATTCAGGGAAAGAGTTTTTGCAATGAAGAGGTGGCAAGAGAGAAGCACTGGCTCTTGGGTTTCTGGTGTTCTTGTCTTTATACCTCAGTATCTGTTTATTATTTGGGATCTCAGTAAGATCTCAAGGATACTGAGTCAAACAGCTGGACTCAGACTTCAAAACTATTACAGATCTTCCCATCAAACCTCCAGGGGACCAGTTTAACATTCAGGCTACAGGTCATGTAATGTACTTTACCACAAAGTTGATTCATTTTCACATTAACAGCCTGGATATATGTTAGTATTTTAAAAACCAGTGGAGCAGTTTCAAGGGAAAACCGTAGACAATGCTTTAGAATCATTATCAACTGATGTGACTGACTCAGAGGTAGTAGGAAACCATCAAGACTGTAGCAATAGAATGAAACAAGCTTTTAAGGAGGTAGAGCTAGGGCTAATTTTGAGTCAGAGACATCAAAACATCATTGTATGTACTTCTAGGGTGCCAAAAATTGTCATTGTGAACCATTCTGGATCAGCTTCCAGTGTAATGAGATGCTTAAGATGACTTACGAAAGTGTTGAGAGAGCAAACAGGTGAAAAGTGTTTTCAAGGCTGATGCAGTAGTAAAAATATTGGTCTCTGATGAAACAAAAAAAGCCTGGCTGGAGTATGGAGATGTTGATATACTGGACTTACTATGTGTCATGCAGAAATGCTTAATTGATGTTCTCCAGAGAAACTTCTGAGTCAAAGATGACACAGCAAGGGTGTATTCAGCATTTGTGCTAGTATCAAAGTAAATTTATCAAAGACCCAGGATACAAGCATCCAACTTGGGCTAATTAAAAGCAGATCTCACTGCTGCAATCAAATACTGTGTTTTAGTCAATAAAGAGCACAAAGCCAAGCCAAGGCTTTATGTAAGCCAGTCCAACCCTAGCATAGCAACTGCTTTAGATGTTACTTTAACCTACCTTTACAACACAACAAAACATAGTTAATATTGATTCTTATAAAAGCTGGCATATTATCAATGGTCTTGCATGTGTTCTGGTAAGACATGTCTCTTCCTGGGAGGGACCATGTGCTTTCACTGAAATCAGCAGAAGCCAAGCATTTTTTACTCTGTACCTTTGAAAAACAGCCCTGTATCTCACTGCAAATCAACCCTCACCAAAAGCAACCATCTGGGATAATTGTTGCTGGAGATGTTACATATGGAATAACTTAAACTCCTCTCTCTATTTCTAGGTTACATACATGATTTATAATAACCTGCAGTAATATTACCATGTTTCTGATTTATGCATTTCTTAAATCTATAGCCCATGTCAAGCCTTTGGGAAAAAAATAACAAATGACTTTTTGATCATAATAAAATTTTTGATTTGCAGCCAAGTAAGAATTAGCTCATGCTTTGAAAGTTTGTTTATTATTATTATTTATCCTCATTTCTTTTTTTCCCTCCAAGTGCAATTTTTTCTTTTTAAAGGCAGCAGCGGTTGCTCTGAGGATCGCTTTCTGGAGTCTGTAGCTCAGCATTGGTCCATAGGTTCAGACAATGCTTCAGACAATGCCTGCAAGCATTACAAACCTATCCCAGTTGTAAAACAGGACACAAAACAGAGAACAGACTTGCACAAGGATGTCCAAAAATCAACTGCAGAGTGACTTTATCCTGAATCACCTTCCAGCTCTATCTTGCTGATGTCATTACCTCCCTTGGCAAATGACTGATCCCCAGAAATGTTTCTCCCTTTCTCTAGCTTCAAGAACAGGTTTAGTTAATTCCTATAGTATGAAGCTATGGTCCTTGTTCAAATTCTCAGATTTTATTCCCATTATTCCCCTTGATTCTCCAGTTAATTTTTGGAAATCTCCCAAAGCCAATATATGTGACAACAAGAGAATCAACAACCAGACTTCTTCAGAAGGTTTACCTGTTCTTTGTGTTATTTTTTTATCTTTTCTGGTGTACTCTAAGAAGAGCTCCTGGAGTTGACTTCATTGCCCATGTTCTTTACCAGGAACGTATTAAGGTAGATTGCAATAGTTAATGGATCTAATGTAACACAGCCAGACATCAACAAAACAGCTCAAAATTAATGAAGCCTGAAAAATAAAGCAGGAAGAGGAAAAACACCATTATCTTTTATTATTTGGTATTTCCTAATGTTTATTATTTTATTTTCAAGGGATGGAGAGGTGAGGAACATAGCGCAAACTCTCTCCCTTCACTGAGGACTGTGATGGGACCAAGAAAAGGGGAGCAGAACAGATTTCTGGTATCTGCTGTTTTAGGCAGTTGCCAACTGATCTCAGCTACCTCCCAGCCATGACAACCTTTAATTCCAGCCTTCAGCTCCATCATCCTGGGTTTATGGTGCACCAAAGCTCTGAGCTGATAGGCTCAGTGTGGGGCTTAAGGACTGAGAGCCTCAGGAAGGACTGTGTCCCACACTGTAAGTCCATCAGCTTCGGTGTTAGTGACTTTCCTTAATGGAAAAGGATTTTTCCTGGATTTTCAGGAAATTTTTCAGGAAATTTGCAGGATTTTCCTGAAAGCCCTGATCCTAATAGAAGATAAAAGTGTTCAACTGCCCAGATAGACACCATCAATTAATATAGAAAATCATTAAAATAAAAACATTTTAAGAACTGGACAATTAATTAATTTTAAATTTGGTTACTGCAGTGGCCCATCACTTCAGCCACTCTAGTCCCACTGAAAGCAGCCTGGGATACTCCTACTCTCAAGCTGCTAGCACAGACAGCCTTCCCCAAGCATCTGTTGCCACAGATGTTTCAAAAGGAGGGATCCCACCACCAGTACAATGACCACAGATACCCTGATTCCTGGCCAGGAATTGTGCCTTCTCCCCTTCAGCTTCATGACATGCCCTGCTTCTGTTCTTTTGTGAGCTCTGCAATATGTCTCAAGTTTCTGGCCTAAATTCAGCAAGGCCAAGGAAGTAGAGAAATGGCTGGGGTGAGGCATCAAGGAGCACCTTGATCCAATCTTGTCCTGCTCTTCCCACCCCCTGGCTCTTCAAGCACTACTCAGAAAGCAGATTTACTCTTTCTTCACAGGTATCCTGTTGTACAGCACAATTGCATCTTTCTGTAGCATACAGAGTGGTGGGAAACCCAAAGTTGCCTGGAAAACAGAGATGCTCAATTAACAGACAATTTTTGAGAGGAGTTATGCTCCCTGTCACATTTAATGGACTCAGTGTGTGTAACCCTCATTATTCTCTCCCTCCCACAGCAATGAGTTGGCTAGCCCTGCACCCAGGAGCCCTGTGCCAGCAATCCATCTTCCAGAGCCACAAACTGATTGCTCATCCCAAAGAGACCCACCAGCCCATCACCAGAGGAGTACGTTGCCAGTGAAGGCATGCACAACCTAAATAGTGATGGCCTTCATCTTGTTCTCCTGTTGATTCCTTCCCTTATCCACTACATTTTCCACCACTCCTGCAGGAATGACACTGGGATCCAACAGGCAGGTGCTGTTAAACATTCAGATCACAGTCCTTCCTACCTAACCTCACCACCCATCCTGGCCAAGGCAGAGACTCTTCCTGTGGAAAAAGGTGTGTAATTGGTCTATACAGTGGTGATGATCACCCTGCAAAAGGGCTGTGTTAGTATCAGTCATGTATTCCTGTTTCTGATCACTCGACTTTGTCACCTTTGTCTTCTACATAGACCCAGCACTACTAGAGTAAGGCACATGCCTAGAAAGAAAAAAATTCTCAGATTGTCTTTATATGCTCAGATCTGTCCATCCAGAGCTACCAGCTGTGGCCAAAGCAGACAGAATCTGGGGTAATGGTGTGCTAAAATCCTGGAAAGCTTTAGCCTGCAGCTGTGGCCCACCATCATTATCAGTTTAGTCTGTGCTTTGTTTCTAAGCATCTATTTTCTAGGTACAGGTTTTGTGCAAAAGAGACCCATAGGCTGAACAAACTTTTGTGGATGAAAAACACCCAAGAAGGGGTCTGAGCCATCAAGTCCCTTTCGTGCTGCACGAAGAGACGTAGTTGTCTGCTGTTTGTTTAAGCAGTGATATAAAGGAATCAAAGTACACTTAGTGACAGGAATTAGAGATTCAGAAAGAGAGTGGCATAATCACTTTGCCTGCTGGAATGTCTGTGTTGTTCTAGATACAGCCTCTTCTGCCTCTCTCCCTCTACATTGTCCCTAGTTGTATTCATTTCTTGCTACTCAATTTCTAAATACGTTAAAATCACATGTGGAGGTTCTTTTACTTTCCTCAGTTCCTACACCCCCTGTCTAAAGTCTGCTTTTTTTTTTTGTTTGTTTCCTTTTCCTCAAAATGGTGGCTTTTCCCCTTTGCTTGACCTCACACTTTCAATTGGAACCACAGTTGGATGCAAGTTAATTTACAGTTTGATGATGACACTTCCCCATTGCTGAGTCTCTCAACACAAAGGTATTTTTTTTTCTTGGGCACCAGTAATGCTGATGAGGCCAACGCTGCTTTGGGAATAGGTTTTATTACTTAAAAGACCTTCCAGAACTAGCTGATTGGAGCACAAAGTATTGTTTTATATTGCAAAAACTGTGGGTACCTAACTTAAACAAGTTGAAAGCAGAAAATAATTCATCAGTATGTTGCAGTGGGGTTTTTAATGGCCCTGTGCAAAGCTTATCTTAGTAAAGGAAAATGTCTTCCTACAAACTAAACTGTTCAGGCAGCAGAAGCTTTGGAACTTCATCTTTATAACAGTTCCTAAATTAGCTCAACTTTTTTATTCTATAAAGAGCAACAAACCCAACAAACTTTAAAGCAAACAGCAGGGCAAACTTTTCCATTTGCAAAGGGGCTTTGGAGGCAGTGTGCATCACTAGTAAAGTACACAGCATTTGGTTAAAAGGAGACCAGTTCCCAAAGCATGGATCTTGGTACAAGCACAGATACAGCTAGATCAGCACAAAGATACTTCTAGGGAATCACACAGCATTCATGTGCCACTCTGGAAAAAACACCACCAGTTCCTGTTGATACAAAACCAGACTTGTGGGAGACTGGAGAATTTTTTCCTTGAAGTTGGACTACCAAACATTCCTACCATTACTTCTGAAGGTGCACTTTCTGTACCTCCTGTTGGAGTGAGCAGTGGTGGCATGAGAACTTTTGTACCTGTACACCTGCAGAGAAGAATACTGAACTCTTCAATGCTCTCAGACCACTTTGCCCAGGCAGATCTTTGCCACACAGCTGTCACAGATGCTGAGCTCTTCTCCATCCCTCACATCTTCTGGCCAGTAACATGTTTTTTGAAAAAATGGCTTACAATGTTTTAGTTCATGTCATAGGGACCAAGGAGCACACATTGGATCAGCTTAGTTTTGTCTGAGTTGATTGAAGAGTGAAGAGTGACTGAATTGGAGTGCAACAAAAGGTTCTTCAAGGGTTCACAGCCATTCAGACCAGAGATGGCAAGTCTAATAGAAACCCTCCAAAACACAGTGTAGTTATTGGGAAGTCGGTGCCAGCAGCTTCACTCTAAAGATCTGTTCCTGTAAAACTCACTAATGCAAATATAGCTGAAGAACACTAAAACTGAGTTACAGCTCACTAGATTTACCCCTTAGTCTGAGAGTTTTTTTTCTATGAAGATGTCTGAAGTTCACAGCAGCATTTCACTATTATTCTGCAGTTTTATTTCCAAGCAGAGGAATTTTGTAATCAGATAAAACAACCTGAAGAGCACTACACAACTGCAGAGAGCCTGAGACATATTTACTTTGAAGAAGAGCAGCATGCAGATAACATTTAAGCACATTTCAGAATCCTATGAATTTACATAGTGATGAAAAAGATCAGTTGGTTTTCAAATTTTAATGCCCTGTTTATTGTTCATACACTGCTGTAGAAAGATGATCTGTGGTCTTTTCAAGGGCAGAGTAGAGTCTTTTCTATGCCAGAGTAGAGGTGTTTCATGAAACAATGCATGCAAAAGGACAAAATGTGTTCAACCTTTATGGTGCCGATCTTGCAATAAGGCAGGTTTTGAGTCTATTTCAGACACCGTTGAGGCTGGGCTTAACCTAATGTATCTGGGTCTCAAGAGACCCACATTCTCCCTGCACAGGTAGGCCAGTCACTCATTAGCAGTGCCCTTTCAAAATGCAGATGCTTAAAACTGCTGTGTTTAAATGGTCCTTAAAATCATATAATGGTTCAGAGAAGAGAAACAAGACTGACCACAAGCATGGAAGAGTTTTCATGCACAGAATGACTGAGGTAGGGCTCCTAAATCTGAAGAAGATGTGATGTGGGTGAAATGCAGTTCAGAAGTTTATGAATCTATAGGTCATGTGTTGGAGAGGAAAGAGGTCTCTCTCATTCTTTCAGTACCAGAAATATAGGATGTCAAAGGAGGACAGTAGGAAAATGAGGTTCAAAGTAAATATGAGGTGTTTGATTGTAGCTGTTGATAGCACACCTGGGAATTGCCTTGGCAGTTGCCAAAATCTTACTAAGTTCTCAAAGATCACACAAGAAAAACCCACCAAAGCTACTAAACAGAGATTCTATATTGCATTTGTCCCCAAGAAGGATATTCCTGTTGCATAAGCAAAATACTTGCATCTGCAACACCAGTCATTGCTACTAGTTTTCACTAGATGAGATGTTTCCCACTCTTTCCATTAGGGTTGTCATGATGCATTTGGTTTGTTCAAAAATACAGGAAAATGTATTAAAATTAATATGTAAATTAAACTCTAGTCCATGAACAGACTAGAAAAGAAAACAGACTTCAAACTTTGCACAAACTAGTCTAACATACCAATTCACTGATTCATCACTTAATTCACAATGTTTCCAACTCACAGTTCTCTTATTCAAAGCTAACAACTCACACAGCAATGAACAAAATAGTTACCTAGTAGACAGTAAGAGTGCTCATTCTTCCTCCCCCCATCACTTTGTGGGTGTCCCCAGTTTCACACCTGGAGGCAAAAATGTCTCAGTAGTCTGCCTGCTGTTGGATCCACTTCAAAAGATTTTTGGGTAAGCAGATTTATTTAAAACTTCCAGCTTGGAAGCTTGATCTACACCATTTCCATAATTTAGTGGATTCTGAGGAAAGAGTCACACAATCAATATGCCAGGATTATGGCTGCAGGGAACAGCAAGATGCAGGTGATGGAATCAGTATAATGACCTTGTCCCCTCCCCATCAATCACGTCCTGCCTATGTGTTGTTGGGGCTTTGAGTGTTCCAGCACATGTCAGGGCCTTGTGTCTACTCTTTGATAGCCAATATCCGAGCAAGGAGCTGTGCGAGTGTTTTGCAAGTGGTCCCTTTTATTCCCAGACTAATCCTGCAGAGACCAGACAGGCACAGCCCTGTTTGAGCTGGGCTGCAGGTGACTGAGGGAAAAGGCTGAGCCCAGCTTGGATCTCCTGATAGGGCACACTCATCTCTCCCTTACTCAGCGAGCTCACACTCATCTCTCCCTTACTCAGCCAGCTGTCATGCTGACTCCAACATACAAGACAATTCCTCTCCTTCCATCGACACGTACAGTATACTTTAGACTTTCCTCTTTCATAAGAGTGATATTAATTCTGGTTTTGCTACCTGCTCTGATCTGGTTGTCTTCCATTGTCTTCCTCTGTTGTGTCATCACTCAAATTCAGAAATTTGAATGCTGGCTGCATCAGCAGCTACAGTCTTCTCCTTGGGAAAAACAAGGACAAATATGAAAGCAATATGCTGAGAAAATGGCATGGCAGGAAGGAAAGTGCCCAGCAGCAGAAAGGGGTGGCAGGTGTGTCACTGATTTGGCAGTGTTTATTGATCAGTTTCAGTTCAAACCAATTACCACTGGTAGTACCAGTCACTAGAAAAGTCAATGCTCAGTAACATTCTCTCATTTTGGTACACAAATCAGATGCTGCCATTGCTTGTGAAAGGTCACAGCTTGGTGATACCCTAGCAGCACAGGCACCAGGGCTTGGCAAGCTTTTTGCTTGTAAGAGCAATTATCTAATGCCCTGGTATCTACTACTGGCTTTCTTTTAGTTTTTGCTGTGCTTTATCCAATTGCATGGTGAAATGCTTGTTGTTATATGTTCTTTTTGTATGAGTAGACAGTAAGAGAAGGTAGTTATTCCTTGTAGAGTGAATTATTTATGACCTCAAAATAAAAAGCATCATAAAGGTTCACTAAGATGGGATGGTAACAGGGGCCTTGACAGTGCAGGTATAGGATTATATGGGAGGCCTCAGGCTACAAATAGATCACCAGTAGTTAATAAGTGGTTGTCAAAGGGTACAACATTAGGATGTAGGTAGAGAAAATTCTAGGTGTAACAAAGGAGACCAGACAATGAGGACCCAACACATGTAATATGCATCACGTAGCAAATTAGGATCTACCATGGAGCTGAATCAATAAAGAAAGCAACAAGATGTGGAGTGTACAAGAAATCTGTAAAAATTACCTCTGAAGTATAATAGGGTGACAAGGAAGAAATTTTTTGTTGTTCTTATCCCAGTGAAGAGGAAGATAAACTCTCCCCACTAATACCACCTGGGACACTGGTGACTTACTGTTACATATGCCCCCACCCAGACTGAAGACATCACAGGGGCAGTGCAGAGATGCATAAAAAAGCAGAGAAAGTGGAGTATGCTATAAAGTTTATGTGTACCAGTTTTACGTAATATAATTTGGACTATAAATATTAGTATCATTGTAATAGAGATACAAAAATATAATTCCATCCTAGTTATTTCAGCCACTAATAGTTCTCTGATGAGATTATCTTTAACAAGACTAAAAGTATATTATTCCCAGATGTGCATGTAAGATGTGTTTTCTTTTGATCACAGCAAGATTTGGAAAGTGACAAGGTTTGGAATGTGGCTGTTGGAGCAACCTGCCCCACAGCTTGGATGTAACAAGTTGGTAACAAGTGAGGTGTGTTTAAGGAGCGACTTTTGTTTGTATTATTTATTTATTTATTTATTTACTTATTTATTTATTTATTTATTTATTCATGTGTTCATTACATCTCCAAGCTGCTGAACTGTGAGAATTGTGGAAGCAGAGGTTTGGTTTTGAGCTGTTTCCTCCCCAGTGCATCTCTGAGGTGTGACGGTGGTGTTGAGGACCCAAGTTCAGTCCACTCAGAAAAGTGAAAAATTTGAACTCTGTAACTCTTTTCAGGTTCAGAGCTCCTCCCGATCTGAGGTTGCCAATCTGTCTTCATTATTTATCCATCACACCCTATGTGTACATGAAGTGAGATGACAGCACTCCCTGCTTCTCCAGTCAGGTGCTACCTGTGCTTCGTGTGACAGCCCATGCATGAGCTGGCAAGTGGCTGAAATTCTAGAGGCCATCCTCATTTTGCCCTTAGGTTTTTGTGGTCATCTTGGTGCACAGTGAGGATGCTGGTGGTGCCAAGGGCTGCTGACATCCCTGGTGTCTGTTTCAGTATACCCCTCTATAAACTATAAATAAAAATACTTCCTGTCTCCTAGCAAAGGTCATCCAGCCTAATGTGTATAAATAAAATTACTTGAAATGTTTACCTGAGAGAAGCACTCCTTAAAAATGGGAAATAGGTAAGCTTTTAGGGTTAAACTGGTGCCTTAATGGTCTCTGACAAGTTAAAACAAATTCCAGGGACTATTTTCTTCCTGGCGCTAGTGATGTTCTCTGGAAATCATCACCTTCTCCAAATCATTAGGTAGCCAATTGTTGAAACAGAAGGAAAACAAAAGGAAAAAAGCTAAAATTAGCCTGTAATTCTAAAAACATTAAATAAATATGTTTTTTCCCCTTAACACCAAAAAAGACTGTTATTACCATGGCTCAGAAGTGCATTTTAAAATGTTTATAATGAAAATGCAGCAAGTGGTGTCTACAGTGCTACTATGTAGAAGTAATTGATCAAAATACAGAACACAATGCACAAGTGCAATCAGACAAGCTTTATTTTGAACTCTTATTACACTGTATTTATAAAATATCTGGAATAGAAAGCAGGTTTATATGTAAGAGCACAAAATAGGTAATTTTATTAGAAGATGTAGCCCTTGGTAAAACTGCCGGATTACCTAACAGAGATTGTAATCTTGCATTGACAACACATTGTTCAGTCCCTCCTACCCCATGGGATTTATACAGGAGATTTTGACATTGCAAAGTTTCTGATGTAGTCACATAAGCTGTATAAAAGGAGGGTGTGTCCATGCCTGAAGTGAAAGCCCAAAAGTCCTGGGCTTTCCTGGATCCTGAAGTACTTCCAGAGTATATGAAGTGGTATGAATTTTTGCTTTGTTCCCCACACCTTAGTAAAAAGAGTAGCTGCATTTCTCCTCTCCCAAGACTTTAACAGCTGGTTACAGGTCTTGCAGGAGGTACCGTGGGCAATGTGTGGCAACAAGAGGAGCAGAAGGGAAGATATCTCCCGTGCTTTTCACTGAGACCACCAAATGACATGGCCATCCAGTAATGCCCCAGGGTTTAAAGAGCAAGATGCTCATTCTAACTTTAGAAGCTCAACTGGCTCCCCTGTGCTGTTGATATCTGATCTGCTCTTACATACACACTGTGGCCAGAGAGGAGGAGCTGCTGTGGCTTGTGTAAGTTTCTGGCTCTCAGGATACATCTTTATTCCTTTCCCAGATGAGTTTCTCTCCCTCAGTATTCCCAGGATTATTCATATAACAGGTCTTCACGCTGCTTCAGCCATGATTCTTGGGAACTTTCAGGCATGATTTAATCTAAACTCATAACCATATTTTTATTTTAAAGTCATTCCCAGCTCCAGTGAAAGCTATCAACTAGGCTTGTGAGGAGGAGAAGACCCTCAGGCTCTCTGCTCCACTCCTCTTTCCTTCACCCCATTTGCCAGCCTGGACTGCTCTGGGACAGCAAAGACTCCTGACACACTCATGTTGGAGATGGGTCTACAGTGTGGGTTCAGGAGAGAAAAAAGGCAGAGAAGAGAGAACACATCTTACACAAGAGATATTTCCGGAAAATGCAGGTTTTATGCAATAAACTCTGAGCAGAGGCAGAAAAATTCTGGATTTTCACCCAGCAAGTAGAGGAACAGCATACCAACTGCATATGGGGTCTGATGAGGGTACGAAGTGAGTATGTGTGAGTGTCTGCACACATGAGGCAGCAGGAGAAAAAGCCTAGGGACGCTGCAAGACGAAACAAGGGGCTAAGAGTATTATGGAAAAAAAACCTCCTAAGAGATGCTTCCAGCAAAGTGAGCTCACCACAAACCAGATTATTAATTTGTAGGAAAAACCAGATCCTTTAGCTAGAAATACCTGTTTCTATTGCAGCCTGAATGATCTACCATAACGTTGTGCAATTCAGTCTAAGAATTTATAATACTGGGTTCTTTTTATTTTTTCCTCCCCTTTTCAGTGAAATACCAGGCCTTAATTAAAACTAAAGTTCAGATTACTCTGGCGAATTGAGCTTTTCAAATTCCCTTGCAGCACTAATGCAAAAGACCATAAATACAAGTGAACTACAGGAATAATACGACCTAGAATTGCCTTTAATTACATATAGCTAATTTTAAATCATTCAGCACCCAGGTGCTTTTTTATGCTTTCCCCAGTCTTACCAATTAGTTTGCTTTATCAAATTTTTTCAGCAAAAGGATGACCAAAATATAACAATAAGCATATTTATACCTCTCCATCAGCCACCCCCTGTGAGGATATTTAAAAAATATAGTAAATGAGGGAATAAGGCAGCACCTTGGTTCATGGTTTCTGAATCTGGACATTCAGTTCACCATACACATGCCTCAAAGCATCAGAATTCAGGCTTGCAATCAGCTTTCGTAAGCCTGGTCGCATTGGGGTAAATTTCACTTCCCAGGTCAATGTAGAGTTCATCGGGATTCTCCTGAATAAAAAAAGAAATTAAAAAAAAATAAAAAAAAAAAGTTTCAATCTTGTAGTCAGTCAGCCAGTACTCTCAACCTGACACACAACTGGTGGAACCTAAGGTGGATAGTATAATATGCCTCTAATCTTTTATGTTTCACTCATTCTCATAAATGTCATATAAATTACTCTCTTCATTTTCTATTCCTCTCAGAACTGACCCTGTTAAAGCCTTTTCTAGCCTTTCCTCCAGGCTAATTTTAAATTTCTAAAATTAATCTATTTTCTTCTGCCTCCTGTCACTTCCTCTCATGATCACTTTCAGAATAACCTTCTTTATATCTAACATATATTTTTTCTTCTTTATAATTCAATTTTTTCTCTTTATTATAGCCTGGTGGTGATTCCTTAAATAGTTAAATAAGTCCAAGAGTCCAGGTCATACCCCTGCAAACCCTAGGTACTGAGTCCCTCTGTAACTCCTACCCTGAACTGCCCTGCCACAGGGTTAGCATCAGCAGATCTTCCCAGTGGCCCCTTCAGATGACTTCTTCATGTCCATACAAACAAGGCAAAATATTCTAGGGAGTCCTGCTGGTTTCGGTTACTCTTTTACATTATGTGTGACTCTTGATAGCTCATATATAAAACAATGGTGTTCTGCACTGTTCTTGATTTTCAATTTTTTTTTTCTACAACTAAGATGCATGAAGAGCCTCAGGTATTGGATTTCTGTGTTTTCTCACTGCTTTCACAAGGTTCAATGTGCAGATTTTGAAGGCTGATATTTATTGATTGATTGATTGTGTTTGGTGGATGCTGGGATACAACTGCTCCAAAGGAAGCAATGGACAAAGCAGTGCAGTGGGGGGCTATTTATGAAAATGAACGACTTTTTTCTTCAGCATTAAATAAGAGGGTTGTAAGTTCACTGTTCTTATCTCATATGGCTACAGTGTGCTGGAAACAACTGAACAAAGGGAGAGCAAACCCTATACTTCAGTCACAGTTTCAAATTCTCATTTGGTAAGATTTGATTCTCAGGTGCCATGTCCTATGCCAGGGTCAGGACAAAAATATCTGCCCAGGCTTAGCACAAACTGCCACAAGACAAGAAACCTTAATTAGCTTTAAATGAGCTAGCCTGGAGTCCTCCCACCTGAGTATTTGCTTCAGTGCAAGTCTGCCCCTGGTAAAATGAGGAATTTCAGCTCCTTAGAGGTTAGTTTAGGTATCTATACATGGCACTGCATTGCATTTTGCATATACAGATGGAGGTACCTTGGGGCATGTGACCACTTTTAGGAAAGAAAAAAAAAAGACAGAGAAAGGTCATATTTTTAATGTAAGCATGTGCAGACTGCTTCCAGAAAGTGTTTTTCCTCTTTTTTATCTTTGTTATTAATGAGAGAGATTATGTTCCCCATAGCTGGTCAGACTGCATCCACCAGATGCCCACTAAAATAGAATTATGATAAACCAATGACTTCAATTGCTGAAGAAAGTAAAATACCTTTTAGAGTTTATGGGAATTATCTGCAAGGGATTATCTGAATGGAAAGTGAAGAAGTTATTATACAAGTCTGTGCAGATTCCACTTCTTGAGCAGTTGGGGGCCCAGATTCGCTAAGGAGAAGGGTTTTTGGGCCACAACTTCACAGTGCTCCAGCAAGAGAGGGTAGCACTACCATCTTTGCTTTGCAGTGCTATCATCTCAGTAGATATATATATATATATATATAGTGTGTGTGTGTGTGTGTGTGTGTGTGTGTGTCTGAAGAAAACAGCTGTGCTGGGAAACCAAACCTGCCTTTTCCCGTCTCTCTACTGTCCTGTTTTCTAAACCAGTTTGCTTCTCACTACAAATGCTAATACTAGCTTAGCTTTGGCATGTAGAAATACCTCAAATTACCTGCTAGTGGGAAAGTATGCTTGGCTCTATTCCTTTTAGCACTATCCATCACTGCCTGGTTAATTCTCATTTGTCATGCAAAGACTATGCCCTGTGTAAGAATTGCTGGTGCCAAAGGCTTTTCCATGACTCATGCTCCTCATCTGTCTGAGGCTAATAGCTAAATATTGATATCTTTATCTATATATAGACTTTATGAATGGCCAAGACTGATGCCCCCAGGCCACTGCATTGCCAGAATAATGTTTTATCAGCTGGGTCAAACATGACCAGTTTTGTGGAGCGACTCAAGTGATACAAAAAAACCACCTGAAAAGTATACAGAGGCCAAAAGCCTTATCCCCAATAGAACTGTAAAAGCTCCATCCCATATGTAAAAATCCCTGGTAAATAGGGAAGTGTTGCAAGAGTGGGGAAAAGCCTAGAATGTGTTTAATTCTCTTTGCAAATGGTGTAAGCCACCCTGATCTGATTTTCCTGGGAGAAAACTCAGTGATGAATGATTCTGCATAATATGCTGAGCTATCACCACACTGGCACCATTTATCACTTTGAATGAATGAAGACAAATGTGATTATTATTTAAATAAACTACAACTGGCCCTTGCTCTGTCATCTCTGTGTATCACCTGCATGCTACATTCATCTCAGAGAAGTTAAATCTTAAAATGACTAAGCTGATCCATTTCCATTTTCAATGCTGCCAAGGACATTACTGAAAAGGGGAAAACACAGTGACTCTAAGGAAAATGACGTGTGTTCCATGAGTCATTTTTCTCCCCTAACTCTTGTGCCTTTGATGCAGCTGATAATTTCTGCATCCTTGAAGGTGAGGGCAGTCCACAGCAGCTTTTGGATCGAAAAGCATGCAGAACAACAGGGGAGGCTGGCACAGCTGGGCAGCAATGAGGGCTATTGCCATAACTTGTGTAACTCTTGTGGACCATGCTGAGTCATGCTCAGCAGCACCTGTGACATACCCTGTGCACAAAGCAAACACAGTATGTTGCCCTTTCACGGTTATTTTTCTATCAGCTCCACTCTGGAGATTGGTTTTGATCTTTTTATCCCTGTCCCAGGTGCAGTCAGGCTCAGACCTCCCCTGCCGGCTGCAGAGGATGCTGACAATTTATGCAGCTGCTGAGGCACAGGCAATTTTTCAAAGTCCTTTTACACACACCTGGGGACCATCAGCTCAGGTAATGATAGATACTAAGCCCAGATAGATAGATGCCCAGGACTAAGCAATAGCCTAAAAATTTTTCAAGTTTCTCCATTATATACCCTTGGCTAATGCTAAGCTCATAACATTGAACTCAAATGGAAAGAGGATTTACAACTTGCATAGCGTAGGGATATTATGGTGTCAGTGTAAGGTAGGGCTCTGAGAATAATTAAAGTGGCTTTCCTTTTCTTCAGGCCTGGGTGTGCCCTGTGCTGGGAAAATGCCTGTGTGCCAGGGCAGCCTTGTGCAGTGGAGCTACTGGGGGAGCTGTGTTCTCACACACGCACAGCATCTATGGCAGCAGGCTCTGCAAACAACACACATCTTGTGTCTTGACATGAGCTTGAAAAGATCATCTGAGGTACCTGAACGTCTTGTGTAATCATGATTAACATGAGCGGAGAAAAGCCCTGTCTGAAAAACAGCACAGGACTCGATTTGCACATGCTGAGTGAGCAGCAGTAAACACTTCAAGTGTAGGATAAATCTTCCTCTCTGTGATAATGGCTTGTAGGTGCTATTGTCAAGTGCTAAAAATAATGTAATACAGCAAAAAAGTAAACTTGGGCTGTGCTAGAAACTATCCACAGACACTACCAATTCCTCCAGTCTTGGTACTGAACAGATGAAATGCTCTCACAATCTCTGGATAGCCTGACTTCTACTGACTATTGAGACCTATAGCTCCCCTGTGTATTGGATTTTAAAGTACAGAGAAAGTGTTTGAATTAAATTACTCAGCACAGCATTAGTTAAGTGTCTCTTGTGAGCTTCCTACTGTGAGCAAGCAGGGGACAAACTCCCAGCTGGTTGTGCTTTCTTCCCTACCCGAACTGCTTTTTTATTGTCCTCAGCACGCCAGGTCCCTCGAGGCGGAGCGTGACGTTCTCCAGGGTTTGTTTCAGAGGATTGGTGAATTCCACAATCACAGATGTTCCTTTACCAGCTACCAGTTCACCTTTGGTCTGCAAGACAAGGAAAGGACAATGCACCAGAAACTGATGATAGCAGATACACAGCACTGGCAAGGCAGAAGAACAGAGCATGCAGCAACAAAGCACCAGGCAAAGGAAGCCTAGTGAAAAGAAAATTGTTGGATGGCACATTTTTCCACCCATTGTAGTTTTCCCTCAAACCACATGGCAGATCAAGGGGCAGGCCTTAATTTCCATAGAAAACCAGAAATCTGCATGTACAGTTCTGAAGTTGAGGGCCCAATTGAGGGTGAGTTGAGCTGATGGGGTCTCTCCCGAACTCTGCCCCCCTTCTCAGGCTCCCCACCAGTGCTGAAGTGATCTGCTCAGAACATAAGCTCCAGAAGAGAAGGGCAGGTCTTACTACCCAAAATTAGGAACACCAGGCTGGAGGGGTTGCACCCTCAAAACTGTCGTGCCCATCTTCCTCTTGATTTTGCATTCTCTTCTCATGCTCTGAAGGGTTTCTAACCTAGCACATGTGCTCTATGGAGGCCTGAAGGCCAGTTTTCCTCCAAACCCTATGTGAGCAAAAGAGCAGTGCATTTTGTGCTGGAAAATAGTAAACCTCCAAACAAATGTGTTTTCAAACAATGGCTACATGGATGGGGATTTAAGCTTCATTGTGCCCCTTGGAAATTCAGCATTTCTCACAGAAAAAATACGTGTACTTGTTTTGCTTAGGCAAGGGTTTTCAACTTATGGCTGGCAGATCTTCCAGCCCACTTCCTGGTCCATCAACTGATTTAAGGGGTCTTGAGAAAGGTAAGTAAGGAAAACAAGTACCTTGTCAATAAATTTAAAGGGGTGTTTTAAGGAAGTATGATATTTGCAAAAAGCCGCATAGACTCTGGTCTAAGAGAATACTCTGTGCCAAAAAGCAATAAAATTATTGGAGTAAAGGAGGAGATACAGCTAAGCTCTCAACAGCATTTGACCACCTGAATGTGCAAAAGGACATCAGCAGCATTTTCAGAAGTCTTGGCTCAATTAGAGATCCTATAACCTCTTTATTTCAATTGTCTATTTAAGATCATTGTGTGTGATTCAAAATCATCCTGAAGTCCCACACATGCAGCCTTGTTGTTAGTTTTGTAACCTGATCTCAGGGTTAAAATATGGTGTGATATCTTCAACTGTTGTGTCCGAAAATCTCCTTAGGCCAACAGAGAAAGGTTAAAGGTGCATCTGAAGATATCATGTGAGATAAATTTTTTCATTCTTCTCTCTCACTCTCACATTAAGAAATTTGGTCTGTCAATCACGTTCACTGAACAAACTTGATGAGAAAACTAAATAGATAAACTATCTCAAATTTCTTTAAAGAGCAATAAATCAAAATTTCTATTATCAGTGTGTGCTCACACACATGTACACATACACATATACACACACCCCTTAAAAAAATCCAGCTCTTAAAATTTCAGTGTATTTTCATACATCACAAACAGAAAAGAGAGAAACTTTGATTTACTCAACAACATGGGTTTAAGACAACAGCCTATTCTATATTCTAAAAATAATTTCTTCAGAATAGCAGGCAGGATAAACTATTTTGAAGTTGACAATCTGAGATGATGTAGAAGATGTTCTGTTTAAGTATTGGACTGAAAGAATTTGCTTCCAAAATTTTAAAATTTGGTTATTGAAGACAGGTATATGAAGTAGAATTTACTTGTCTTGTTTGCCTCCTTACTGGAATGCTCAGTAAACAAAAAGTATTTGGTTTGAAAATACAATTATCTCATCAGAACATCATGGTATTTCTAAAGACCATGAAGCAGAGTAGATTTTTTGCAAACTTTTCTGTAGTCTTGATCCAGATTTCTAAAAAAATGGTTTTGCATAAGGCTGCCATTGGTACATAAATTATTATATGGAAACCTGAGTACTGCTTCAAATAAATATATAGAGAGGAAAAGTTGTATAAACTTAGATTTCTTTCAAGGTCCTGAATTTTATGGAGCTGTATTCATGCTTATATAAAGCTTCTTGAACACGTTTTCTGATTTTTTTTCTAGTATTAGGAGAAAAGCAGATCCAAATTCCGTCATTCAATGCAGATGAAGGCTTGGTGCTTTTGAAAACAATACCATTTATTTAGATGCTATGTTATCAATTGAGAAGTTTAAATCCTAGCTTTGTCTTTGCCATAAAACATAAGCTCCTTGTAATATCACAAGCATTACTCTTCTCCATTTTCATAGGTACCACACCACTGTCTGCAGTAATGCTTCTACTTTTGGGGAACACCACTGACAGTACATTCAGAGTGGCAGCAAAGCACTGAAATCCCAAGACATTGTCCCAAATCAGTGCTGCCTGTTCAAGTCTGGAGAAACTTTCCACAGTACCTGTGGAAGCTCTCCCAGCAAAATCACTTCTATAGCAGCATTCTTCATTCTTCATCAAAAGGCCCCTGTGCTGTGTTGCTTTAAATATAATAGACCTCTGCAGTAGCTCAAGAACTTGAGTGACTTGAGTGATAATGTCTCTTACCCTTTGAGTTTCTTCAGCTTTCTCAGATCTTTTCCCCCTCTTTCCTCCACTGAGATAATTTCAGCTCTTCACTTCCAGTGCTGTTGTCAGCCTCTCTCTTCAGTGTAGGGACATTCAGTACACTATATGATGTGCCTCTACACCTTCACAGACTCCAGCCATCCACTGCTCTATAAAGCCCATGTTAGATGCTCTAATGTTCATAAACACACACACGCCTCTGCCCCACAAGCCAATGTAAAAGCCTTGTGGAAAAGAGATCCCTTCCGCCACAACCTTGAGCTACCTTGATCCGCAGGGCGGGGATTTCCAGCATTATCGCCTTCTGCACGGCCAGAATCTTCCCCGTTTCGTTGATCCGTGCAGTCACAAAGAAATGAAAGGAGGCTTGCTCCAGCAGGTCAGCCATGTACTCGCTCGATTTAATCACAATGTCGAAAGAGCTGGCTGAGGGGGAGACACAGGAAGGAAAAAAGTCATTTGAAGCAATCTAATCACTGACTGCTCCTCCCATCATGGCCAGTGCCTATTACATGAGTGCCTTAGAAAAAAAAAAGGTGGCTTATGAGCCAAAGAATGGCTTGGATTTTTTTTCCCCCAAACTAACTTAATTTTCTTACTACACCATTTCCCCTCTAATTCTTCCCTCTTTCCATTTAGACGCTGAGCTTCCAGAGGCAAGGGCTGGGTTTGTGCACAGCCACTGCCCAGTACCCTTAGCATGGGCCAGGCCACTGTTGAAGGTTTATGGGTTCTACCAAAAAAAAAAAAAAAAAAAAAGAGAGAGAGAGAAGGAAGTCTGGAAATACATATCTACTGGGCACAATAGTCCAAACCAGCTTTTAGTGTCATTCCTGTAAATGTTTGCTCTTTTAACTTACTCCTGTTCTTTCTTTGCCTCTCTTCTTAGCACAGGGATGCCACTAGAGCAGCAACTGAGGGGTGTGAGCCCATGCAGGCTCCCTGGGAGATCACCTCTCTCCAGGACATGGCTGGATATCTGCCTTTGTTCCACAATGGACTTGCCTGCAAAATTTAGCAAGAAGGTCTTCCTGTCACCCGCATGTCCTCCAGAGAGCTTTCACATGCTCCCTGACAATATTTATTGGAAAGAACAAGTCCCTGTAGGCTAGACAGTTGAGAAGCAGGGAATCATTAATTTTAACTGTATTGAACTGCAATTCCCAGTCCAACAATGGTGTGAGAATGTGATGCAGAGAATCAGACCTGCTAACTAACTGACCAGGCAAAATATATAGACCTGGAGCTCCTCTCTCTATAAACATTCATTACAATCCTAGTAAACACATCACGCTCTCCCATCTGTTACCTATGATGATTACTGTTATCCGTTATTTGTATTGTATTTGTGACATACACTGTAAACACTGAGATAATTGAACTCGGGTAAATGACATTCACCCCTTTTCACTCTTTTGATCCGCTCACATCAAAACCAGTTCCTTGATTTGGTTTCAAAGCTATTCCCTTGGTGGCCACCTGACCTGGATTTACTTGGCCAGCCTTAAATTTACTTGATGTGCTCCTGCTCCCTCTCTCTCACTCTTCATCTTGTGTAAAAGAATTTCCCATAATATCAGTAACTGTAAATTATAAAACAGGAAAGGTATTTCTCATCTGAGAAGTCAATAAGGAAAGAAATTAGTTGCAAACCAGGAGAAATTTACTTTACAGTGGAAGAAAAGACAAACTTTTCTGTTTAAATTTAATCACTGGAGGAAAAATAAAAGAAAAACAGACTACCATTGCCTTAGCACTGGTTGTGCTGATAAGTTGTCAGTACCACTTATAGCATCTGGGAAAGCCAAGGGAGACACAACATTGACTTGCCTCATAGTTTTTTAAAAAAACAGAGAAAACTAAATATAACTCAGTAGATGTGAGAGCACCTTTGAAGGCACTGAAAGGTTTAAGCTATTCAAATCCTCAAAGATGTTTTCAACCCACACAATTCCTTTAATCATTATTCTGAAAATCATTCATTCATTTCCTGTTTGAAAACTTAGCTTGCCTCATGCTTTCAGTATTCTGGACTGGAAGAATGCCTTTAATACACCGGTTTAGCATTGAAATTTTTTGTTACACACATANCCCTGAACAAAGCCTACAAATCCTGCTTAGCTGCCTTGGAAGGTACCTTCTCATTACACCCCTGACAGATTGTTCTCATGCACTTGCATATAATCACACTACCTTCCTTCACACTGCCACCTGCTCAGACACTATTCCCGATTCCACATGTATTTCTTTCAAAGGAAATAGTGAAAGAATTCATGCTCAAATTTCATTTATCACCTCCAGAAATGGTGTAATTTGTGAGGCATTTTTGTCCTGTTGCAGAACAGAGTACCCTACAAGTTGATGACTGTAGCTCAGACATAAAAAAATTCCCACCTTGAAAAGTAGGAATAACTTTTAAAATGTCACATTGGCCAGAAGCAATGATGGAGACATACTCTTGGTGCACATACATAAAAATCTGTGTTCTGATCTTTCAGGTGCCTATCCCCAGTCTGCATTTGCTCACCATTGCTCAATGTAGACTTTCCAGCACTATTCAAAGAAATGTTTTTCTTAGCATTTACTTAACTTAGAAAGAATGAATTATGATGCTCAGTGATGTTTAAACATCTCTTAATTTCATTTCCTGCAGAGAGGAGACAGGTGATCCTCAAAGCACTGCAGAAGCTGTATTTTAGGTGGTAATACCCTACACAGACCTTTGATACAAGAGCAGACATAAATAAATTCTGGAACCATGCACAGCCAGAAAATGTAGCAGGCACTTCTCCTACAAGAAGACTGATCTTTTCCTCATCAAAGAAGTAGCACTGAATTTGGACCAAGACTATTGAAATGGATTTTTTTACTGTACCTATTCAAGCCTCAAAAAGTTTTGCAGTGCTTCAGATCAGATATTTAGTAACTGATGTCACTCTAAACCCTCTTACTGAGATTTGATAGCATTTGGTAGCAATTCTCATTTCCAGACCCCCTGTAAATGATCCACAGAGTTAGAAAGAATCAGCAAGCAGCTCTCAGGGCTTTGTTACAGCCTGGAGGTAGAAGTTCTATTAATCTTCACCAGTTGATCCTTATCAGTGGACTTCTGCTTTTTTGCAGAATAATCAGCCCCAAGTAAAATGTGCAGTTTCAGATGATATTCAAAGTGAGGAAGAAAGCAAAGGATTTTTTTGTGGCCTGATAGGAACTGTGGTTCCATGGAGGCTTCTCACTGAGACAAAACTCATCCTCTTTGAGGACAGAGGTCTCACACCGTCTCTTGAGCTGGAGTGAGGTAGACAAGACAGAAAGCTGAGAGGTCAGCCAGGATTGATGTGATCCAGCAGCAGACCCAGTTCAGCAGGCTCATCTTTTCAGCTCCCAAAGTCCTGCCACTCCTGCTACACTCAGAAAGATTGCTTTGCCCAGTAGCAGTGTCTAGAAGGCAAAGGCACGGCTGCTGACTCTCTCAGAAAGGAACTCAAGTGAAGGAGCCTTTCCTCCATCTCTGTGAGATGAAAGTGTTATCATCACTGTTTCTGAGCTGGAAGAACTGGCCAAGGATGCAGGCCTGTCAGGAGAACAAGTGATTGGCAGTCACCTGTTGCTAGAGCCTGCTAGGTAGCACTTGGAAATACAGCAGGTCCTAAAATCCTGTTGCAATGGCTGACAGGAAACAGATCATGTCCAAGTTTAAAAAGGAGAACATCCTCCTTCCCTACTTTGAGCAGTACAAAAACCTGCCCACCTCCTAAAAAAAAAAAAAATAAAAAAGCTCCTGAGCTAGTCTTCCAGGAGCTCCTCTGATGAGAAGTGGGAGGCAGGATCGCCCTACTGCATTCCAGAGGGCAATAGGAAAAATAAATGCTGCATCTGTAAAGATAACTCACTTTTGGTGTCCCTGCCCAGCTGACAAATGTTGCTGCTCTATCATGGCACATTCTCATTACATATAAACTTTTTAGATCACTGTAAATATGAAATCCTGAACCACACTGTCCTCCAAAGCCAGATATTCACTTGAATCTGCTCAGAACTTGTCAGCTTCTACCGGGATAGACAAAAAATACACCATTGTCTCTGTACATGACACCCGGTGAAACCAGAACTTCTCCTTCACTTGCTGAGATGCTGCTAAGAAAATAAAGGAATTCAAATGAAAAACAATTCCTTGCAGGTTAATACCAGTGCTCCTTTGATTTCTTTTGTACTATTGAAGGAAAATTAACAATTCACAGACATGCAGCTTGGTGTAAAAGAGCATCATGCAGGGAGAAACAGCCTGAAGAAAACAGCCTCAGCTTTAAATGAGCCTGGTATCCAGCCCAGGGTAGGGAGTGGATCCTTCTGATACCCAATAGAGTATCCTACCCCTAGCTACTATAATTTGCTCTACCCATGGGTGGAAGCACTGGTTACAGTTAATAACACAGAAAATAACTGCGCAAATCTTACATGAAGAGGGTTCCAGTTTTGCACTGAAAGAGTGTTTCTTGAATTCACTCTTTGTGACTCCTGTATAAAACACGATGTTGCCCGAAAGGTAGGTAGTTGCAGTGTAGGAGTTGCGACTCTTGTTCCTGAAAGTTATAGTGACCTTAAAGTCATTGCCGAGGACTGCCTTTTGTGCTTGGAAGTCCATGTCAACATCTGTTTGTGGCTCGTACGTGGTATCTTGGATACTTTGCTTTTTAACACCATACATCACAGCAGTCTCAAGAGCCAGTCTCTCCTCATCTGACCCTAGGAATGAATGAAAAGCAGATTCAGAAAAGAAACAGAAGTGCAGGGATACCGCCTACCCATCATAAGGGTGTGTCTCCCAGAAATTAAATGAATGGATGAGGATAGTGTACCCTCCTGGGATAACACTAGCAGGGGAGAGCTTCACATCTACCAAGGGAGTTGGTGTTAATGCCATATCAGAGGAACTGATGCAGCTGAATTCCTATCAATGCAGCCACTGGTTTATTCTGTGTGAACTTCTGGCCTGTATAAGAAATGTCTAAACATCTGTACAGAAAAGCCTTGAATTGTTTTGAATGCTTTGAGTTGCTCCATGACTAATCTTTATTTTCACTATAACTTTGTCTAAAGCATTCCAGAGTAGCAAAGTTTGTGTTTTGTTTGTGCTTTATGGTGAAAGCATCTACAGTGTTTCTGGGATGGAGTTACCAAATAAAGAATTCCAGAGGGCACTTTGGCAGCTTTTCATTAAGTTATCTAAGTGACAGAGGTTTCCAAGTCATCATTCAGGGTCTGACTGAGATAAGTCTACATTCATACGGTCTCAGCTCATTTCAGGTTACCTTCTCGGAACTTGTACTCCTCAGTAATGTCCATCATTCCATCACTTCCAACTTCCTTGGTCACGATCAATTGCCCAATACGGGTTGTGTCAACGTTTTCTACCACTTGGGTTCCATTTTTCTCCATTCTTGTGTAAAAAATGTCACCATTCACCTATGAAATTAAATCAAAGAAGATGGAGACGTATGGAAGTAGAGAGAGGAAGAGAAGTAAGCCTATCTACCTCAAAATAATGACACACTCACTTGAAGTCCCACTAATTATTCAAATTGACATTTCATGTTTAAAATTAATTGTATGCTGAGATGCATTTTACCATTCACACCTCCAGAATGACAGAGTATAAACTTTACAAGATTATGGGAAGGTCATTCAAATTGGGGGAACACTACTACACATTTCCTGTACCAAAAAGCTTTAGAGAGGACAATGCTTAACAGTGAGAATATCTTAATTCTTTTCTGTCCTAAGCAATTTACAATTCAATTAGAGAGAAACTTGTCCCACAGTGCTGCAATTCTGGGCATGCCTCCTCTGGTGATGCAAGATGCAAGGTTGAAACTCTAGACCAGGCCCTCTATCTCCTTATTGAGATATTTCTTCTCAGATCTATCTGTTAAATCACCCTTGTGAGATCTCCATGACCCACAGCAGCCAAAAGGAATGTGGTGAGCAAAGAGAATGAGCATCTAGAACTAGTGACCCATTTCCCACTAGCTAGAGCCAGTGACCCATTCAGCACAGCTGAATCTTGGAAGGAAAAATGACCACAGCCTGAAGTTTTGATGAAGTCAGAGGAGCTTTTTCTTATTATTACAATGGGGACCAGAGATAAGAGAAATCTCTGTTATTCATTACAGCCATATCACACCTGCTGACATATCAAAATATAATGCTGAGATTGTTTCATGACATGAAGTATACATGAAGTAGCTTCTCATTCTGTAGGAATAAGAATTGAAGGAATTTGAGCTCATTAATCTCAAATAGAAGTAGAACCCTATCTTTTGTCTCACTGTGGTCTCATTAATATCACTCATTGCAGTAAAAATTTTCTCATAAGTACCTCAGCATAGACAAAAGGAGCATCAAATTGGAAGCAAACATGACCATGTTTAATGGCTTGAACTGAGGCTGGACCACACCTGTACATACCTGGGGGGAGAAGAGAGACAAATTGAGAGAATAAATAAATGGAAAACATGTAAAAATATGAAATAAATTAAAAACATGTGAAAATACTATATTTTCTCAAAGAAAAAGGATTCTTGGAATTTGATGAAATCTTCTAATAGTTTACAGGAACTCTTGGCCAAGAAACAAAAAGCTTAATTCTGTTACCAGCCCTGTAGATAACACAGACTTGAGTCTGGAACTACCTGGTGGTTCAGTACCCTTAATGGCACTATAATATCCACTGTAAGTCTTAAGTGCTTGATATACACTTACAGCTGATTTTGTTAAAATAGTCAATTTTAGGAGGACTCTGATACACCACAGGCTGAGAAAGATTTCACTACAAAGTTGAGGAGGGTATTTTAAGGGCTGGGAAATTAAGGACTGGAAAGAAAGAGTAGTGACTTTTCACTTTTTTCTCTTCTGCCTACTGCCTGGTCATGTAGTTTAGTTGGGGCTACATAAAGTAAAGGAGAATTAATTCGAACAGGCTCCTGTATAGGTACTCTAAAACGTGAGATGCCATCTTTGGCAACAGGATTACATCTCTTCTGTACCAAGCAGGACATTTCTCCTGCAGGATTTTGTGTCCCAGGGCATCACGAACAGTGTTATAATAAGGACAGATTTATTTTAGAGTTCAAAACAAATCAGGAGAAGGCCCTGAGGCTAGTGTGGTTATTTGGCTCAAGAAATTGTCACTGGCCATATGGTGCCAGGTACCACTGGCTCAGCTATCATCAGCTCATTGTTTGAAACAGAGATCCCAAACATTAGAAAGGGAGCTAAGGAGGACTTCAAGCAATATTACCATCACTGGTTTCTTGAGGTGTCCCATCAACAACCTGCCATCCTCCGAAACCAACAGGAAGGTCAGGTCTGGTCATCCAAGCTTCATTCCAGCAATGATAATTCCTTAGACAAGAGATGGGACGAGTATATTAAATTCTTGGAAAGGAGCACACAGACCAAAACAAATCCTGTGCATTTATGTCCTGGCATTGCTTCAATAACACAGTTTGCCAATTCAGGGATAAAAAAGTTGACTCTTTTAAGAGAAAAGATTTTTAGGTCTATAAGTTTGGTACCTATCTCTTAAAATCTGAAAACCACAATCCTCCATTGTAGTTTCTTAACTGCAAGTTAAAGAAGCTTTTTTGATTCTTCTAATGTGTTCTGAGTATAAATGTCTCAGAAAATATGCCAGTGTTTGGACAATGTTGGGGTATATGAAAAGCTACACAAATTAGAATCCCTTTTCAGTCAGACACCTCCACTTCAATCTGCCTGCTAAAGCAAACTTTGAATCTTCAAGCCAATGAAACATGGTCTGTTTTATAGTTATTCAGACTGAAGCTTTGGCATCTCTTATGATGAGATTTGGGATCAACTGCACAACGTACAGTGTGTAGTTTTGTTTTCATGGCTCAAAACAAGCATGCTTTGCTGGCATTTTGGTTCCACATTGGTTGAGAGAAATACTCTGCATAGCCTTTCTAAAACTATCTTCACTATATATTCCTTGTAAGTTTTTCCCCATGTGTCATGCCAATCCACAATGTCAGAGCTCCTGAAACATACATCTTTTCATAAAACCCATCTAACAACCACTGTGGGCCAACTTGCATCTTTAGGGCTCAGGACAGTGACCCAAAAGATAAAATTCTGAGAGTAGGTGCTCTCTAGGTGCTCAGAGTTAAAATTCTCTCACCTGGCTGGAAGCTCAGGAGAACTAAAAGAACAATACAGCACCATCACAGTCTGCCTTGGGTGTTTCAAAGATGAGCAGAAAAGATGGACAGGATGCTACTGACACTCATGAGCGAGCACCAGCAAGAAAAAAAGATAATCTGGAAAAGAGGGTCTCACAGTAAAGCCTGAAAAGCGTTTGCATTTCATTACTGAAAAAAAAAAAAAAAAAGGAAAAAAAAAAAGAGTAGAAAAAGGGGCAATTTTGCTTGCAAATTATACATATCCTACAGCAGATCTGAATAAAATTACATCTGTGTAGCTGGTGATATAACTTCTAGTACATGCAATGATATTAGCAACCAAAATAGGGATTGTTAAACTTTGACCATTTCATTAATAATAGGTGAAAACCAGCTATGGAGCAGAGTCAGAAGGATCTGAAGCTTGTCTAACAAGACATTTCAAAGTGGAAATGAAAGCTTGCATCAGGGTAAAACTTGTCAGTTAGGACAGTTAATGAAGCAGCACTACAGAAAAAGGAATTATTCAAGGAAAATGACGCATACTTGGAGAATTTTTGATGCTGCTGAGAGTAGTCAGCACTGAATCATGTTCACAGAACTTTGCTGAGGGCTACCTGAGAATGGGGACACACTCCATGGAAGGTGGATATTTGCAAACTGCTATGCCAACATATGAGAAAGACAATCCCTGCCCTGAAGCCTTCGCTGGTTCACTTTGAATCAAAGTCAGATGTGTCACTGGCTTTGCATTCTGCGAAAGAAGAACTTGAAGAGCAGGCAAAAGGAAAAGATGATGAAAACAAGGCTGGGAGGGGGGTAACAGTATGGAAAAAGGCAGATCTACTTCAGTTCTTTAAGTAGGTAGCAGTTTTTCTTTTTTTTTTTTTTTTTCTGTATTCGTCTTAGGGACAGGACCTTTCTTTCTGGTTTATGTTGGTGTAGTGCTGGACACAACAGGATGGCAACTTCTTCAGATCTGCTGCCATGAAAATTACAAATACACATAAGGATATTGAATCTGAATGGACAGAAAGACACTGTTTGTGGAGCAGTGAGGGGAACATTTGCCTTTCCAAAGGCAGCAGAAATTTCCTTATAGAAGCAGGTATATCTGAGGAGCTGATTCCATGGCCATAGTTTGTTGAACTGATTCTGTAATTCTTGTCTACAACAAGTCTGAGACATTAAAGAAAGCAAGAATGGCAATAGAGATCAATGCAGTGACCATTAAATATTTACAGAGATAATTACAGATAGTCTAAACAAAGCAATGGGAAAATTAATAAAAGATGACCGGGTAGGTTTAATGCCTGGAAGACAGTTCAAGAATGGTATTTCTTATTGCTTATGGGACAGGCACATGCTAGAAGCAGCTACTGCCCTTTTATGAGCTAACAAGTTCAGGCATTGAGGTCGAGAGGGACTTCTAGGGTCAGGCACTGATAATATTGTGGAAAAATTAAAGCAAAGTGATCTGGAAGTAAATGGGAGAGCAGAGATCTCAGAAGGGCTTTTTCCACAGTCCTGGACATGGAAGAACTCCCATGGGGTTGGGTGACATCAAGCAAATTTCTGCAGAGATGCTGATGTTGATATGCTTGGACCTCACACTAGGAGTTAGTCTTGATTCCCATCCAAGAAAAATATTCTTTAAGTGTCTTTATATCATCATTAAGAAAGACAAGGAGAACAGACAGTACTGATGGCCCCAAATCCAGCCAGATTTATAAAAATACTTTTTGCAAAGTCTGTGTAATTTTGTATATGTGTTTTGGTGGTGGTAATGTTGTTTCCTATCCTGAGGGAGAAGACAATCTTTAATAAAAATAAATAAATGTCAGATAACATTCAGACGGAGCCCATACTCAGAGATTGATTGGACTAAAAATCCTGGCTCCAAGTATCCCTGAAGTCTGAGAGTATTTAAGACCTGAAGACAGATCAGCTCCAGCCAGTGCAAGGCTAGAGTACAACATAAATGATACATTAAAAAAGAAAAAGAGCTTTGTTTCCATTTTGCAAGAGATTATAAATAAAGGTGAGAAATGCATTTTAAAAAATCATTATAAATACCTTGTACTTGTCCTCTTAAAAAAAGAAATAAAAGAGACATTAAAAATAAAATCAGGGTTAAGACACAAGTCATTAGAAGTCAGCATGTGGGCTACCAAGGAGTGTTACCGAGTAATGAAAAGAAAGGACACAGAGGAGAAATGAAAAGAGGTGTATATATTAAGTCATGCCCAAAGGGTTATGTGCACCATGTACTAATAAATGCACTGGGAGGATAAAAGGATGAACAAGGCAGTTAAAAAAGTTATCAAGCCAAGGAAAAGCAATGTAGGATGGAAGGATGAAATGCTAGTGTAAAATTGCATATGGATTTCATTTGGAATAGGATGATTTTGGATGATCTGACCCTGTCTCAAAATAATGCAGGAGAAAAGAGATTAAATTAAGAAGTCTTGGGAAACAGCTGGGAAAAATAGAGGTAGGGAAGTTAAAGGAGGATCAGGTTAGGAGAAGGAGAGGAAGAATGTGACAGCAGAAATTGTAAAGCACAGCAATGATCCATTACTGGGTGTGTATGGATGGAGCACTGAAGTGACCAGTCACCTGCTCTTGTTTCACATATTTTATAGGCAGAGCGGGTTTCAGAAGACTTCTCCTTCACAGCTCTCTGAGCTATAAAAGGAGCAGCCCCATGAGGCATGCTAAGGTCCTTCTGTCTCACAGACAACATGCAAAACTGTCCAAGGATAGTAACAGGAGGCAACAAGGCAAACAGCAGAACCACAGCTCTGGATCTCAGGAGAGCAGGCTTTGTTATGTTTAAGGTCCTGCTTGGAAGAATCTCATGGGAGGCAATTCTGAGTAGAAGATGGATGCACAAGAGCTGGTTGTTTTCCAAGAGTCACCTCCTCCAGACTTACAAATGGTCCATCCTTATGTGCAGGAAATCAACCAAAAGTGGTACAAGTCCACAAGGTGGTCCCAACTGAACTCAAACATTAAAAAAAAAAAATTTTAAAAAGTGCTTAAGAAAGAGGGAGGAGTGGGGACAGGTGACCAGGAAGAATAAGGAGTCACTGAGCAATAAGTGAAATAACTGAATAAGGAGTCTGAGCAAGCAGACACAGGTATAGGAGAGCCAGAACACAGCAAACCAATTATGTCAAGGGATGTGAAGAGCAGCAAGAAATGCAAGCAAATCTGTGGCAAAAGGCAACCTAGAGAGTGTGACTCTGCTGTTTAACTTGGTGACAAAGGATTAGGAGAAGACATTCAATTACTTCTTTACCTTGGTTTTTACTACTAAGATTTGCCCTCAGGAATCATAACCCATGAGAATCACAACCCTCCTCAGTGTGGAAGTTTGGAATAATGAAAACTAGACAAGTAACAAGATAGAGAACACTTTAACAAACTGAACACACACAAGTCCGATGGATCTGATGGAAAATATGAAGTAATCTGATGAGGGAGCTTGCCAATGTCACTGTAAGACCACTCATATCTATCTTCAAAAGATCATGATAATTGGAGGAAGTTCCTGTGGACTGGAAAAAATTAAATATTGCTCTATTCTTCAAGAGAGAGGAGTATCCAGGGAGAGACAGTCTTGTCAGCTTCCCTTTGATCTCTAGGAAGGTTATAGAACAAGTTCTTTTGGAAAACATTTCCAAACATATTAAGGACTAGGTGATTGGCAGTAGTCAGCATGAATTTACAAGCAGCCAGCTGTGCCTGACAAACCTGAGAGACTTTTCTGATGAAACGAGTGACTGAAAGGACAAAGGGGAGACAAGTGCATGGGGATTGGTGCTTTTAACTTTAGTACCATCCCCCAGAACATCCTCACAGACAAGCCTTTGAAGTATAGACTGGACAAATGGACAGCAAAATATATTGAAAACTGGTTGAATGGCTGGGATCAGAGGGCTGTGATCAGTAGTGATCACCCCAGCTGGAACTTAGTCATCATTTAGGGTACAAGGGTCAGTACTGGGTCTGACACTGTTTAACAGCTTCATTATTACCTGGATTATGAGACCTGCTTTACCCTCAGCAAGTTTGCTGACATAGAAAACTGGAAGGAATGGCTGATATAACACAGACTGTAAAGGAGGAGAAACTAATGCAGTTGGGACTATTCAGTCTGAAGACGGGAAGGCTGGGTAGGATCTTATCCTTGTGTATAAATTCCTGGTTAGGGAGTTGAGGGAAAAGAAGACAGCCATATTCTTCTCAGTAGGCTAAGGACAGGACAAGAAACAATGGGCACATACTGAAATGCAGAAAAAACTGTCTGAAGGTCAGAAAACACTTTTCTAACTGTGAAAATAGTTGAGCAAAGGCACAACTTTCCCAGAGAAGTTGTGGGGTGCCCATGTTTGGAGATACTTGAAGCCCAACTGGACACCGACCTGAGCAACTTGCTCTAGCTGACAGTGCTTTGAGCAGGAGGGTTGGGTGACTTCCAAGGGTTCCCTGTAGTCTCAACTACTGTGTCTTGCTGTGGCACAAGCATCACATGTAAATGAACCTGCTTTCCTTAGATTTCCTCTTGATTATGGAAATCACATAAAAGGTGTCACAGCAATGGGTTCAGTCATTTCCTCTGCCACTTAGTGAGTTTATTACAGTTTTAGTACAAAGATTTCCAGAGATTAAGTTATTAATGAAACATGCTGATGAGCTGCTATGCTAATGAGTTGAAGATGTCATTGACACAAGCCAGGTATACTAACACTGAATAGGACAAGTATCTCCTGAATATTGGAATGTAGAGGTCACATTCATTTCTTGAATCTGAGGAGGAGAGGCTTGAGGGCCAATACCCCACACTCAGCATATAATCAGTATATGCTACACTTCTCCTGTCAGACAGAAGACAGTAAGGGTTTGAAGAGCCAGTTAGAGGATTTCCTTCTCAAAAATAATGTGTAAACTCTTTCTCATGGACCTAGGGAGTTTTCTTTTCATAAATCTGGTGATAGCATTTTAGTATATTAGGTGATACCAAGACTTGTTTCTTTTACAGCTGAACTGGGTTTACTTTGGAAAGAGCCTCTTTGCAACAATGGCTGTGTGCACGCAATGTAAAACCAGTATACAAATATGGAAACTGGGCACAAGCAAATCAAAAAGGATGTTTTTCCATACATATTGAGGTATCCCTTGGAGCCCAGCTGCAGAAAGATGAAAGTGCCCATCCTACCCCCTTCCGTTTTTAGGAAAAATCTGGTCCCTAAGGAGCACAAGCCCATTCCAGCTCTCCAGAGGGCTTAAATGAGCACTCTATGGTAACACTAATGCAGGATACACCAGGGGTTGCCTGTTTACACAACAAGGCTTCATTTTAGTCAGCCTACCAACAATCCATTCATTCTGTTTCACATAAGCCAGGAGTGTTCTTCAATGCACAGAGAAATAAACACAATACAGGCATTACCATCATGGGGTTTGGGGTTTTTTTTGCGACTTTTGTCATTGACACAGTAAAGGCATTTTCCAGGAGGACTCACCAGACAGAATCTTTTGTAAGTCTGGTGTCTACTTTTCCTTCATCATCCAGAAAGAAGTCCAACCGTAAATTTGCATTGTTATCATGGGCAGAAGAATAGTTCGTAATGAGTCTTGCAGGTATCCCCAAGCATCTCAGAACTGTGGCAAAGACAGAAGTGTGATGAGAAAGGCAAATATGGAGACTGTGTTCATGGATTACAGGATGAGAGGGCAGAAATATTTATAACTAGAATAAAATGGGAAATCTGAGTCAAATCAACCCAAATAATTCCTCCTATCTGTTTTTATGTTACACATGCTAAATATTTTATTTGGTACAAAATTATGAGCACTAAAGACAAGTATTAGTACAAGGGTTATAACTAACCCTGATTACCAACAATTTTAAAGCAGCTTTTCATAGTGACCACATTGCAGAATTTCAGGTCAAATCTGGATGCAGTGGGTCAGCTGCATGACTAAATGCAATACAAAGAAAAAGAAGTTTGAGTTTGAAAGAAATACTAAGTATCTCTAGTAATACTAGGTATATATAGTATATATAGTAATACTAGATGTGTATATATATATATATATACACACACACTAGGTATTATACTAGTAATTCAGGACAATTATGAGACTTAAGCAAGTATCTCCTTTTGATTGATTTGGGGATCCTCGGGTTTGATGTCTGCTCTCAGAAGAGATCTGGAGAACACAAAAAATAAAGTAGAAAATGATTGCTAACAACAGGGGAAAGCTGCATTATTTGCAACTGAAATAACAAGGTTTGAGAATCTGAATAAAATGTATTACATAATTCATATTGCCTGCTAAGTAACAGCATTTTGGAGTCAATGTCCTTTCCAATAAAAGATCCTAAAAGGAGGATATAAAAAAAGCCCTTAGCCCTAACTCTTACACAATCAAAATAAAGCCCTGATGACCCTTCTTACCATTTGACAAGTGGTAAATTTAAGAAATGTGGAAAAACTGTGGAAATGCTGCATCTATGTCTGTACTCTGTATCAGTGCATCTTCTGTGTTTCTTGTGTACCCTGGCAGATAAATAGGCATGGAGCATGTCCTGGGGCTAGGGGAACAGGTCTGTGGGGTAACACATCATCTATGCTACTCCAGATGACATATTTTGTCACAGCCAGAAAAAGTTCCTGGCTTTTAATTCAGGAGCCAATGTGGTTCTGCAGAAAACAGAGGGTGAGGGGGTTTTGGTTGTTGATGGGGTTTGTTTTGGTTTTTATTTGGTTTTTGTATGTTTGTTTTGGTTTTTTTTTTTTAAATATTTTCTTGAGGTTTGTTTTGGATTGGTATTTTTGTTTGGTTTTTAGTGGTGGTGGTGGTGGGGGTTTTGTGGTGCTTTTTAAAGGGAAAACATTTTAATTGAAAATCCTATTTAAAAATAGTTCCAATGCTGCAGAGTTGAACAGCCCTGCTGCTACTGCTGGGTTTTGTATATTCATTACTGTCACCACTGTGACTCCCAATAAAGTGTAACACTGCACATTCGTTTCAAGTTCCTGGATGAAAAATTACCTGGATGCATCCAATACCATATGTACCTATTGATTAAACTTAATTCAAGTGCCCTCCCAGGCTTCCATCACATGAGCCATCAGGGCTCATTGGAAATAATTTCTCTGACAATTTCAAGATTAATGACCATTTTTTGGAATGTTTTAGCATTTTTAACAGATGAGTATCTGGAGTGTACAATATAGTGACCTTGGAAAGCTGGACTACTCACAATGATAAAACATTGACAGATGATAGAAATTCAAAACCACCTCAAAACAACCCTGATAGTTGCACGTTATTATTTGAACCTTTTCTGTCCCCTGTGCAGTGGTCAGCATCTGGATGTGCCAGTGGATATCATCAGATCAACCACTGGACAATATCTGCATTTCCTAATGCTCAACAAATTTTGTACTTCGGCAATCTTTGCACCAGTGCAAAGTGCCAGGTCTCTGACTTGAGTAACTTAGTCAGCAAACCAAGTCTAGTTTTGGCCCAGATAAAAACGCCTCTCCCTTTAACACAGCAGGCTTTGGGCCTCTGCTGCATCGCCCCAGTTTCACAGTGGCCTGCAGGCAAATTATTGCGTAGTGGTGATTCAGGGCAAATGTGGGGGGAAAGTGGAAGAGCTGGTGTGTGTGTGTCTGTCTGTGATCAAGAGAAATCCAGATAAGACAACGGGCAGAGAAGACAAAGCAGCCCATGGAATCCACTCCGAGGAATTGCATCCACAAGAAACCTTTGCATTAACTTTTTCAAACCCGTTGTGTGAGGCTCAACATAATCAAGCAATGCACACTCGCAGCACAGAAAGCCAATTGTATCCTGGGCTGCATTCAAAGCAGTGTGGCCAGCAGGGAGGGGATTCTGTCCCTCTGCTCTGTTCTGCTCTGCTGAGATCCCACCCAGAGAGCTGCCTCCAGCTCTGGGGTCCCCAGCACAGGAAGGACATGGACCTGTTGGAGCAACTCCATAGGAGGTCACAAAGTGTGTTCCTGTGCATTAGCAGATGATGTTGTTAGAAAGTGCTAGACAGTGCAAATATGAAAATCCAATGCTGCTTTCCTCATTGGTTTTTATGACCTGCAACATTCTGTTTACTGCAACACTAGAATTCTAGATTCACCAGATGTCTTTAGACTTAACCTTGTCATGCTAGACAATTAATAAACTGGACAATCATTTATTTTCTTCATTCTTCTGGCTCATAAACTCCATATAAAATCTCAACAGTGCTCAGTTAACAGTGGAGGGAAAGTGTACCTCAATTTTCCCAGGAGCAATCCTCAGTAGGTGAGATTTGGCCTTTCTGGAGCAGAAACACTATCACATATCCCATATTGGGTAGTAATTTAGTCTTTTAGGTCTAGATGACAAGCACATTTCTGCCTAAGAGCACATTTCACATAAGGGCAAGTTGACAGAAATGTGGACTGTGCTGAAGGACTCAACTTTCTTTCACACAAACTTACCCTTGTGAGTCACTGAGTACATTTCAATGAACCAATAAATAGTTAACAGATTTGTGTGGAAGAGCAGCTGCTCTGAAGGACACACCAGAGGTTTATTTAAAGACCATCTATTTTAGCCATGTATTTTTAAGTATCTCTACTATTTACTCCTGAAAAGCACAGAGCTAGGAAGTATTTTAGTTAGTTCTAAAAACTAGTATCTAAAAACTCTGTTAAGCAGGAGCCACATAGCAGCTTGGGGCTTTTCTCACTGATACCTACAAGTGTTGAAGACACCAGCGAAGACCCAGCACTGGCCGTATCGGACAGGTTGCTTAGAACTGTAATACTCCAGGAGAATGTCCACACTTCCCGTCCAGGCCGAAGGTGCAACACCATAATCATATGTATTGTTCCAGGATCCAGCAATCACACCATTGTCATCCCTGGAGTTAATCTAAAACCACAGGAAATGAGCATTAGAGATGTCAGAGACTGAATCATGAAAAGCTCTTTAACTCAGCATACTGGCAGGATGAGAGAATAGTGTGAATATAGCCAAGTTTAGGCTAGAAAGTAAGATAGAAGTGTTTCATTATGATGGCAGGGGATAAATAGGACAATCTTGTGAGTGGTCATGGATTCTCCCTCACTGAACAGTTCTGAAGGAAGGTCAGACACTTAAAAAATAATCTTAAATTATTTGCTCACCACACTGAGCATCCATGTTGCCAGTTAATAAGTTTTATTAAAATTAAACATGCTTATTGTTGCATATTCTTAATAAACACAATCAGTTATACACTGGTAAGCAAGCCTCAGAAATATTAAGCTGTATTCTTTCTATCTTCAGTTTTTCTGTCCATATCAGTGCAGAGATTATAATAAATTAATTCTTGAATTACAACAGATTGAGAGGAGAACCAGTCTACTGTTATTTTTAGAGTAGAAACTAATTTATTTGGTCTGGCACACATGAAAACAAGAAGAAATTTGCTGTGTAAGTTTTCCTCTACTAAAATTATAGGAAGCAAAGAGTTTTGCTGACTAATGGCTATACTGATAGGCATTAACGAGCAATACGTCTCCTAGCTGCAATTTGAACCAAACCAGTTGAGGCTGTGCAAAAAGCTCATTCACTCTGTACCTTTTAATTATGCTAATGTGGAACAGCTACACGCCAGCCAAATAAATCACAATTCTCATTTAAAAGCTTTTGGCTGCATTAACTACTCTTTTATAATTAGAAAATCGACTTCCTGTGAACTCTAGGACTGAACAGAGATAAGTATTCAGAGTCATAACCAACAGGTTAAGAGGTTGTGCCCATCTCACTGGTGTAGGAAACATGCCAAGAAAAGAATCTCTTCAAGGACAGGACAGCATGTTGATCTTGAGGCTCTACTCTGATTGTAATGAGTAGAAAAAGAGAGGGACTCTATCTGCTTTGCCATGCCAGAAAGCCTCAGAAGGATTCCAGCATGTCCCCAGACTAGCTCAACTCTACCACATTTCAACTTGAACAAGAGCGAGGTTAAGTAACACAGATGGTATTTCAGTACCTCTTGCCCACTTCTTAGTCAGGTCCAGATTTCAATGACCAAACCCCTACAAAGTTATGGCCAATTCTGCAGATTAGCCCTAAAGTCTATTGAGTCCTGGATTTCTGATGGTGAAGTCCTCCATTTCTCTAAAATGCTGAAATGGCTCAAAACCTAACTAATATCCAAGCCCTATTTGGATTCATAAACATTATTCAATTCTGTCCAGAGGACTTCCACAGTCCTTACATGAGGGACTTCTACATCTACTAGTTCAGGGATGAGGAGACCACAGCTGATTCTTTCTTCTATCCAAAGGTCCAAAGCCGTATTTCTAATGTCTGGGGTGAAAGAACTAACTCAAATGTTAAAAGATAAAGAGAAGTAGAGGTTTTCTCAATACTTCTTGCTGAAGCTATTTAAAATGCAAGATTAAGAGGCTGGAGATCCCACTTCAATGTCTTCTAAGACAAAGAGCTCATTTTCTTAAATCCTGGGCAAATGCTATAACAAGTGGGTTAAAGAATCATCTATCTCCAGCAGCCATGTTTTCTGGACAGTCTATTTTAGTAGCTGTCTCAGGAGAACATCTAATTACTCTAGCTCAATGACTAGAGTATTATTCTGGGAAGCAGAAAGCATCAGTTCAGACCTTTAATAAGGCAAAAGAGAGGTCTCAGCCTCTGTCTTCCACAACCTGGATGAGTCTAGCATCTTGAATATTAGGGATGGGACTATTCTTGTGTCCATGGCATGATTCCTGGTGCCTGGCAACTGGAAAGAATGGAGGTCTGGATAGCCTCCTCAGTTATTTTAGGCACTTTCATTCTGAGTGGGGTATGTTTTGTGGACCTCATGTTAAAGAGGACAGTTCCCACAGTGTTTTCTTCTGGGGCCAAAGCAGCCCACTTATATAACTGTTCTCAGCCTGATTAGGTGATTTGGGGCTTGGATCAGACACAACAACAGCCACCATTGCAGTGTTCTAAGACCCCATTGAGGTTAGCACTGGAGTCCATATAAAGTCCCTCAGTTCCCCATCCAACATTCCGCCCATCATGCCACTTATTATCCACAGCAGAAACAACTTTCTCAATTATATTAGCTACTGGAAAATGAACACATTGTCACATAAGAAATGCTTATGCCTGGAGTGAAATGTCTAAAAGCGGCTTTCCCATGAGCAAGGCACCATCCTCAGGAAAAGGCAACGAGCCAACAGAAGTTGCTTGAACTTCAGTGGAGAGAAATAAAATGTTAGACCCCAGAATGGACAATTGTCAGAATGAACAATTGTCAGAATGGACAACAGATCTGCTGTGTGTTGTCGAGAGCACATAAGGGCAAGAAGGCCAGTTAAATCAGCCCAGCTTTGAATTATGAGTCCCTTCTGACACATATTAGGCATCCATTACATACCACTGCTGAGGCAACACGGCAGATTTTGATTGGGTTTCCACGAGCAGAGAGCTCCAGTTCTGCCTTGTCCATCAGGAACAGGCAAGCATCCAGAACGTTTTCTTCAAACTAGATTAAAACAAACANGAGAGTGCAATTTTCAATTCAATCTCAGTCCAGTTTGCAGAAGGTTGAAGTGACAACACAGACTTTCTGACAGAACATGAAATTTTAAGTGCTAACAAGTATACAATAGGTGGGCATTATAAGAATAACTACAAGAGCCTTGCAGTCCTTCTTGCAAAGGACTTTATGTCTTTCACAGATTCCAGACCTGCTAATTTCAGGACTTCTCTGACACAGCTGATGCATTGGTGAGAACTTGAACAATGAATGGTTTGCTGGTGGTAATTTGAAGACACTTGTATATCAAAGTTATTTTAAAAATCTCTTTAAAATTGACAAGTCAAAAGCTTATTATATAGATTAATCCTCGTCGACAAAATGTAGACATCAAAAATACGGAGCGACCTAAAGCAGTCTTCTTCAAAAATAGAGTGAAAAGGTACATTTTTTTCAATCTAGCATGAACAAGCACAAGAATGAATTGAGGGCAGAGGTGTCTAAATAGACCAGAAACCATTTGTCACAGAACTTGCCCTGCTATGTATTTCATTTTCCTTAGAAGAAACTGCATAGCAAAGGAAAATACCTCTGTCCCTGGAAAGTGGTAGGAGACAGGGAAATGCACAATAACAAAACAAATACCTTTTAGATACACAAATTTATATTAACATTCAAGGCTGTGATGGACCCTCCATGGTTTTAAGTTTTATGTTCTATGCTTGCATCCTGAAAGATATGATTCATTCTAATAGGATTTTTGCTCTCATGCTGCTACTAGAGCTGGATTGGTTTCCTAACTCTTTACAGCCTGGCTTTGGGCTCCTTGGCAGATAAGGTCATCCTGAATTTTGCCTCCTGAAGAAAGTGAGCAAGACCCCAGATCAGACTGCTGCTTAGGCAGTCTGGGGAGAGGAGAATGAAGAGCAAGGTCAGAGAGCTGAAAGGAATCCCCAAAGAGTAAAGACTGCTGCTGATACAGCAGGGAAGATGGAAGGGATAGAAGTGACATCTTAGACAGCAGCTGAGCCCTGGCATAAGCCAAGAAAGGGGAAGCACTGTTGTATTTCACCATCTTCAGCCATTTCCTGGCCAATGGAAATCCTTTGCTTCTCAAGGGTAGCACTGCCATATGGATCCTTTTCAGCAAAAGTCCTCCAAGACAGCACACCTCTTTCATTATCACCCACACTTGCACTGAATTACTTTCTCTGGAGCAGGTATTTGCTAATGATCACTTTATAGTCTGAGCAAAACTGAATCCATGGTGTTCGTGAAGAGGGAAACAGGGTTCAGTGTTTCCCAGAGACTTACTACTAGTATTTTGCCATTACTGGGAACCTGAATAATTACACATCCCGGTCCACTCCACTGGAATGTGGCACAAATAATGTCAGGTGAACAGCAGAAAATGTGAACTCTGGGCCCTCACAGCTGTCCTTCTTGGTTCAATTTCACTTTTCTTCTGGTCTGGTCCAACAATCTTCTAGCAGGATCAAAATCAGCTATCTGCACTTCAATTAATCAGACCTGGGTTAGATCAATAAGAGGTTTACCGTGTAAATTAAACTTTTCTCATCTACAGTTTATGAGACACTGTCAATCTTGCCAGTTTATACAGAAAGAATGAAGAGGAAATAAATAGCTATCAGGATTGTTGCCTTCCACCTTAGCATTTTCAAAGTGACATAAATGCTTGTGAAATAACTGGATTAACAGGGAAGAGAGGACAAGCTGCAAGGGCTACCTGGCTTACACTGTTGCAGTAGTGTAGGATGCAGATTAGCCTTAACACTAGGGCCAGTTTTGCCCTTCTTGACTATTCAGGGATTTAAAAAACATTAAATAAAATGAAATCCATTTTCTGCTATCACTCTTTGCAAGAAAATCCTGTCTAGAGGGAAGCGGAAGAGAAAAATGGCAGTTATAAGACTGAACATCTCTGAAATATCAGAAGAACCAGAGAAGAAGTAGGCAGGGCAGCTAGGACAGGTGAGTGAACCTGATCCAGGCACAGTCTCTGTCTGTTCCATTGAAGCTGAAATGAAAAGAAACCTACTTCAGGAGCAAGGAATTTTGGCAAAACCACGTAGGAAAATGAGAAAACACACAGGTGAGGGGCACACAGGGCCTTGTGTTACAGAGCAACACATGTAGCTGTCCTGGGCATCCTCCTGCATGCAAAATTGTTTCTAATAGATGACTTCCATTTAAACCAAAATAAGAGAAGCTGTATCACCTTTTGCTCTGGTTGACTTAAGGCTGTGTTTCTCACAGTTGGTTGCAGGCAGACGTGATCTCGTTGCCTACAGTCTGACCTGGCCAAATGCATTCATTACATGGGCACAGGGGGTTTCCAAGCTATGTGGATCGATGTGTGGACATGAGAGAAGTCACAATGGCAACAGAACTCTATGCCCACCTGTTTTATTTTATTTTTCTCACAGAACGAAAGATCAACATTAAATAATTGATAGAGCCTCCAACTTCTGACATTTTTTCAGCTAGAGAATTCTGATGTCCCTAGATTTCTTCCAAAGCCAAATTTCCCCTGAATCCTCCATGGAATTTTCTGAGTGACTGCCTTTTACAAGTTCTTAGGAGGGATTGCAGCCGTGTTGCAAGGATCCCCTCCATCCTCATTCATTGCAGCCATGTTTCAAATGTTCTGTTGTTTTCTCTTCCTCTCTCCATGTTTCTTGCTTTTTCTCCTCTCATGGTGATGCTTCTCATTGCAGACAGCATTTTTGAGAACCATCTCCAACTAGTAACCCAGTTTTGAACTGTATGCTCCTTTTCAATTTGCAACCTGAGTTAAAGTTTCCAGCTGTCATCATCCTAAGAAATTTTTTAGCCTAAAAACATTCCCCTGCACAAGTCTATCTGCATTTTTTTTATATGACCATATACCTTTCACCTCTATGACTTTGTGTGGCCTTGTATTTTTTACTTACATGTTGTATCATAAATATAGAAAATATAGAAAGCATAATTGTGAGATATATTCATAATATAGGCCTTTCTGCTAGTACTTTTACTCAGTCACAGCAACACTCTTGTTCTTAAGACCTAGGATTGCCAAAAATGTGTGTTAAAGACACAGATTGGAAGTGGACAGGATAAGATCAGCAACATTCTGTCCTCCATTTCACTGAAAGTAAGGGAACCAGAAGAATATTTTTCTGTTCCTTTGCAGATTGAAAACTCTATTAAACCCCTACAGAATGATCAATTCCATTAAAGCTCTTGGCTTGGGCCTGCTGAGATGCATCTGCCACACCCAGCTTTCACATGGGCAGCCAATAGCAAAAGGTGCACCATGGCACGGGGTGAAAACGAGATCCTCTGATTTCAGTCAACACAGGAATTTCCATTTCAAAAATATTTGAAAAGGGACTATCAAATAGCCCTAACCTCCCAGACAGAACTATCTCCTAGCAAAACCAAATAAATAATGCAGTTTCTCAAGAGACGCTGGTATTTGTGTCAGGAAGATGCCAGATTCCCAGAATATAAACACCTCGGGCCAAGCCACCATAGGCCATAAATTTAGCATATTAGGACATAAATCCAGCATCTGGTTTAAGCAGCATCTTCCACCTCCAGCTGCTTATTCCCCTCTCTCCCTCCCCCTTACATCTGTCATGGAGTTAATCCCAAATCTGGGAACTGAGCGAGCCCAAGAAATCACCCTGGGGGAGAAAAATCAAGAAGATGCTTATTCAGCTATATCAGCTCTCCAGTCTGAGTCACTGCATGGCTGCACAAGTACTTGCAGGGGGAAAGAAGGGCCAGGAGGGGGCATTTTTGGTCAGCGTACATGCAAGCCCAGCTTTGGCCTCAAAATCTGGTTCCACATCTCTTATATCAGAGGCACCATCAGCTTACGGAATTTCTTTCCCGCTCCTTATTTACGGGTTGTTTTTGTCTTAGTCAGGAAACCAGTCAGACCCTGCAAACAACAGCACTGACACAACCAAAGGAATGGCGCAGAGGCAGGAACTCCCTAAGGCAGTGCTGCTGCAGGAAAAAAAGAGATGAAATTGTACCCTTAAATGAGGAAAAAAGAGAGATGTGAGCTCAGAGAGCTCTCCAGGGCAAGCACACTGGCAATCCATCCAGCTCAAGCTTTGAGGCGGTATTTAGTGGAGTGAGAGAAAACAAGATGTAAGGACTCTTCTTCAAGGCTGTGCTAGGGAGGTGCCACAAAAACTGAATGGATCCATCACCAGAGTAGTAAGGAAATACCTTCTTAATTGTGTTGTGAAAATCCAGGAGATGAGAGGAGTTCACCATGTCCAGTATCTGTCCACTGGAGCCCTTCTGAGTGACAGCTAGGGTTATATCTTTGCTATCATTTTAATTCTGCTTGGCAATGCCTTTTTCCCATTCTAACATGGCAAATTAACTCTTCCATCCCGTAGGGATTTCTAGGCTGGTTAGTTCTTACAAAAAATAGGCAAGTAAAAACTCTGAGACAAGGGGTAGTGTTTTTAAACTGAAAAAGGGTTGATGTAGATTACATATAAAGGAGTAGTTTTTTTACAATGATGCTGGTAAATTGTTAGAATAGGTTGCCCAGAGAAGCTGTGAATAGACCAACCCTGGAAATATTCCAGGCCAGGTTGAACAGGAACCTGAGCACCTGGTCTAGAGAAAGGTGTCCTTGTCCATGGTGGGGTGGTGGAACCAGATGATCTTTAAAAATCCCTTCCAACCCAAATTATTCTGATTCTATGTTATTGAAGGCACACCAATTCTCCACTCCAGACTAGTGGAGGGGGTTTCCCTCAGACTCCAAGAGACAATTGGAGACTGATGTTTTCAAGTCCAGGCAGAAAAGGGAGAGGTTCCCCCAGAATTTAAAGTTTCGAGATTATATACTAGTTTGTCAAAGGAAACTTGTGACTATCTGAGCCCCAAGAAGAACAAAATTATTTCCACCAGTTGCTAAAGCCAAAAAGAAAAGTCAGAAGACAATATAATCTGTTGTCAAAAAATGAAAAAACCCAAACGAACAACTTTACTTTTCATAAATTGATTTGATCCTGAAGCAGCAATTATGCAGCAGCAGAAATACCTCTGCCCTGTGGAAACCTCAGCTAATGATTATAACTTCCAACAAGCATCCTCTTAGTATCTAAAATATGCCCCTGAAACATGGTCTTTAAATATCAGCTATTACAGCATTGCTTTTCTGGATTAGGCATATACCCACCTCATACAATTTTAAAATGATACCCCTTATCTTTCTGAAGGAGAAACCAATAATGCATTCCAGAGACCATAGTCTCAACCACAGTCTGGTGTCAATTAAACTCATTTGCTGTCCTCCTGGGAGCAGCCAGAGAAGATCTAAACAGCTCACCTGCCCATAACTCCAGCTTCTTGATTTTACATCTTCGGCGCTTCCATGGAATACAATACCAACATCATTCAGGACATATTCTTCCCTTTCTTTCTCATCATCCAGGTACACAGCATCCACTGCATTCGTTTACCAAAAATAAATATTAGTACAAGTGCTTAATTTTCATACAGGACAGATAAAACATCCTGGAATATAATACATTCATCTCTGATGAAAAGCACCCCTCTTCCATCTAACAAAGCACTACTTGCTTCAACAGAGTACAGGGATAAGGAGGTAGTGATCCTAGTTAGGACTATGATACACAACTTAAAAACATACAATAGGGAAAAGTGCTGGCAACTCCTGCCAGTTTTCTCAGGATCTGAAAAGTATGGTTGAAATGTCACATCTTATCAAGAATTTTATTATAATTGTGTACAACTAATTTAAAAGTTGGAGCACCGTGATGCAATTCTGCATCTGTACAAACAGATCAAAGACCAATTTCAAACCTGTTAATGTTAATGGAAAACAGCTCAGGTCAAGACATCTAAAAAAAAATCTGTAGTGCATTAAAAAATGGAATACAGTTTTTATAACATATTAAGAGAAAGGTTTGATTGCCTTTTCTGTACATTAGTTATTGACTGTAGTATTCCTTCCCCACATAGCTTGGCTGATCAGGTGATATGAGGAGAAATTCAAGTGTCTAAGTGAGAACTGGAATTAACTGGATGAGACCTTTATTAAAACATATACAAGGGGTACACTCTAGATTGGACTTATATCACAAATCAAGAGCATATGCAGGGATGCTTGCCTTCCAAACATAATTTACATATGTAAGTAACTCATTTTTAACATTCATAAGGAACCCTAAGTGAAATTAAACCATTCAGATATTCACAGTATGAAGCAAGCTGTGATGCTGTGATGCTAGAATAGTTGAAGATTTCCTTCCTGTGGCAATGCTTGTATTTTGAGACTAAAAAATACACGTTAACACTTAATAGCATGGGAATTAATTAATTTGAGGAAATCAGTACTGTGGTCTCTGGTAGCAAATTAAAGGGAACTTCAAATAGTTTGATATGAGCAAGTACAAAACCACACTCACTTCTGTATAGTAGATTTCTTCAGCACCCCACTACAAATTACTAGAGTATCATTTAACTTTTAAAAGGCTATTGATTTGTTGTGTTTTGTTGAAATGCAAATAAAACTTGCACTTTCTTGTAAACCTCACCCTCAAAAGTTTCTTCATTTCTCCGTGAAGCAGCAATTTGGCAAAAAATAAGTTAAAACCTGAGCCCACAAAAAACCAAACCAAAACAAAACAAAAACAAACAAACAAACAAACAAACAAACAAACAAAAACCCCCAGTGACAAGACTCACACCAGCCTCAGGTAGGTGAAAGGCTTTGCCAATATACACCCCTGACCCTTCTGGAAGTTTTGTTTTCCCTCAAGATATTTTTAATGTCCATGTCTATATATGCATAAGGGACTATGCCTAGTTATGTAACCTAATGACCTCCACACTGGCGTGCGAGGGATGATAGAGAAGCAGGGGTTAAGTGCCAGAAGCCTGTATTGCATTCACGGAGATCAGTGCTTGCTGTTATCTTTTATGGCAGTTGCTGTACGGGCTCTGATGACTAAGCAACTTGCAGCAAGCAGATGAGCAGCAGGTTGCATGGAATTTTACCTAAAGTAGACAGGGCTGAGACCCACGCTTGTATTTGGCAGGGTGGTATTCACCTGGCTTCGAAAGGCTGGACCATTAAGAATTTTAAAAGCTTTTCACTGCCCCTTCACTGACCTAATCAACCTCAGCCTGCACCCAGGTACAAAGTGGATGATCACGGGTTTACTATTTTCAGAGGCTACGACGTGAAAGAGAGTGTTAAAACTTGACTGTGAATGAAAAGTCTCCAGTTATTTGTGCAAGCTGGGACTCTCATACTTATGAAACTGTATATTACATGACTTTTTTATGGTCCCACAAGTCCTGTATAACACCCCACTAAAAATTTCACAGATGTTACAGATCATGTAGGCTTTGTTTCATTAGGCTGGATTTGCCTGATTTGTTCATTGAACAATTATCTGCATTCTCTCACTGAGCTTTGGATTTTATTAAAGTCGGTCAGTACAAATAGTACAGAGAGTTCACTAAAAGAAGGAGAATTCGCACCTTCTTCTGTGCAGTTACACATTTAGTGAAGTGTGTGCACATGCCTTCTTGACAGCTGTTGTTTTCTTTTGGGGATTAAAAATATCAACATTGATCTTGCTGGTATCAATTGAGATGCTTATGTTATTTTGAGACTGCATGATCTTTGCTAAATCAGATGAAAATTGATTAACTTCTCTGTCGATTATTTTAAATATTTGTGTTTTTGATAAGGTAAAAAGGTCTTCTGTGTTTTACAGGGAAGACAGCTGCTTTGATTTTTGACAGCTTTCACTGCCCTTGAGACTGTTTAGAAGAAAATATGAGGCATTTGTGACTACTTTGATGCTAAGCATGCTCTACATAATGCAACTCCTAATTATTTTGTGCAAGTGGAGGCTCACATCTGACAAACAGAAGAATTCCACAGAAATGTGCTGGGTTTGTTTGTTCTTTTTCTCTAGAAGTTCAGAGGTTTTTTTACTCACTTCTTTTATCCTGGGAATTTACTAAGACACCAGCAATGCTACAAAGAAGCAAATTAGCTTCTATGCTACTCTGTTTGAAGTTGAGTAAGGCAAAAATACACTTTTTGTGAAGACAGCACTGCAGATGAGGAATCCCTTGCTAAAGACATGAGGAGCACGGAGCAACTTTTTCTATTTGGGAAAGTGAATGAACGTAGGAGAACTCTACCCAGAACTGAGGGACCTCAACCCCAGCACAGCAATCCTGTGGTGCTGGAAAAGCCATTTCTTCACGCAGACAGTGACAGCTGAGCACAGCACCACCAGCAGACAGGTGGAAGTGGAAGCAGCAGGTTTACCCTGAGCTTCAAGCCTCCCTTCAACGTGCTCCCGCAGGAATCCGGGAAAGTAAGGCTGGGCCTCACTGGAACCACAAAAGCGACAGGGCACGTGTTGGGAAGAGGTCAGTGCTGTGACAAACCCCAAGCTGCAAGAGCTGAATGCAGTTATGTGGTTTAAACACTCTGCCCAGGATCAAGATCAGTGTGCTGCCTTAACAGTGCTAGTACAGGCCTACATTAATGTAGCAGAAGGATAAAGGTCTGTGTGTATTTTGCCCATCTATGACACAAGCAATCGAATTTAAGATTTACCTGTAAAATTAAGAAAATGTTATTGGGCCAAATTTGGGTGACTGGTAACATGTGAGATGAGCCCAGAGTCAACCGCATGTTACTAATCCTCAAACTGTATTAGAATATTTAAGCAGAAGAAACATAAAGCTGACTCAATAAAGTTGCAATCTATTTAATTGCTTAAATGTAATCCACTTTGCATGAGGCTTGGGTGAGTGAAATGCACACCTCAGCCCACGGGGCCTGCAACTTACTCACCTACACTACGCACCTCCACCTGTGAGAGAGTCACAGAAGTCAGCAAAAGGTGTTTTCCTGATAAGCACTTAATATTCCCCAGTAGAAAGTTGCAGGGACACAGCACCTGCTTGGAAAGAGCTCACAGCTCCTTGGAAAGAACTCACAGTATCCAGATCAAAGGAGCTCTTCTCTGCTTTCATGTAGTCTGATATTGCCAAGAGTTTAGTTAAATTCCAAGAAGTTATCCTTAACTACTTGCTGTAGTAATATCTTCCATTCCAGAATTGAAGAGAGCTCTGCATGCCCAAAAGCACATCTGTTTTATCCAGCTATGTCATCTGGCTGTAGAAAGGGTGCTGCCTCTCCTCATAGACTTTACCTTATTTATTAAGTAATGAAAATCTCCCTTGAGTAACTCAATCCACTAGTTAGGTGAATTCCCAGATGTTTGGTGTATGTAATTTTGGATAATTAGGCCCTGTGCCTTTAAAGTATTCTTGGTTCTCTGTCTCAAATGTAGCTAAAGGGATTAAAATATATAAAAGCATATGATTATTTTGGAGACAAAGTACTCTGTAGCTTGACCGGTAAAGTATTCAAACTTCTTCTGAAGCAGCAGGAAATAAAAACAACCCTGTCTGGGAAAATATGTCAAAACTGAACTATAGTGAGAAAAGGAGTAATAAGAAAGGGCACAAATGCCTCTGTCTTAAAGAAAAGCTCATACTGACATATTGATGCTCCTAGAAAATGATGAGTCGGAAAGCTGCACCAGACACTAGAGCCCATACTCTGCTCCCTGCTATAACAATCCTCATTCATTCCTGGCATCAGTCTTCTCTCTTTTTAATGAGGCTTTTCACTCAGGCTTTTCTGCTTAGCTATTAACCCAGCAAACAAGTCTAGAAGATTTTCAAACTATTGTTTTCTCTGCACTGTAACTGTCTCAGTTTTTCTACCCTTTTGTCATTCCACTGAAAAATCTTTTCCAGCTAGGGGATAAAGCATGAAGAAATAGTCCTTGATTTTCTAACACAAGGAGAGGAGGGAAAGACAGATATAGGAGCCAATTAGTCCAAACTACCTAGGAGTAAAAAAGGAGCAAGAAATGAGGATATATCCAAATCCAAATGAAACAAGAAGGAAATGAAAACTACAGCAGTCAGCAAGGCACAGGACCTGAAGCCATTGAGACACACCTGAAAATGTAAGCTGCAAAGGAAAATGTGGTCCCCAAGTTGCCTGCCCTGGATTTGGGGTCACACAGCATGTTCTTGATGCCCAGACAGTCTTTTTTGCTTTCCTAAGGCTTTTTCCATGAGCCTTGCCAATGCCTGCCACTGGAGACAACTGCTGCATGTCTTGCTCCCTGTTGTGGTTTTAATCTTGCTGGCATTTGGACTCATTCAGCACAGGTGAGAGGGATGGAGGGCACAGGAGAGCAAAGTGTACCATACCAGGAATCACAGTGGATCAGTCTGCAGTCTAGAATTGCTGGGCAAGGAGGTGTGAAGTAGGGATTGATTTTCCCTTTTCCCTTCTAACACCTTGCATCAGCTTGTGTGGTCCCAGTCACACCACAATGGGGTAGGCAACCCCACCACATCACATCTTGTCTCCATATTAGGACTGTATGCAACCAGCCCTGGCTGGTTGTCTGCACATCATGAGGCAAACTGAGGCAATTTAGAAAGCTTTTCCTCTGGATTTATCCTTTTCCAAAGATGTGCTTTGCCACTGAAACATCACTGTGCTGGCTGTTAGGACACCCAGGACTAAAACCAAGTAGTGCTCTACCTTTAGGTGGAGAATTGCACCTCCATGGCTGAAGCTGTGAGTCTGATGATGCCAAAACAAACCTTGAGAAGTTTTGTCTGCTCACAGTGGGTCATAGCTTTGGCAATGTTTCCTCTCTTTTTGTGGCACACCTTCCAGAACAAACTGTTTGCACACTGCTCTGAGGTCCCTTACAGTGCTTTCAGAAGTATCTCACAGTGTGGCAGGGCCTTTGGCCCTGCCCTTCCCTCCTATTCCCACTTAACTAACTCCTCTTTATTCAAGCATTAATCTATATCTTATTCAATAATGCATAAGCTAATCATTGCTTATATTCCTTCAGACTAGGGGCAAGTAATGAATCCAGCACAAATCATTCCATGTACTGACAGTAGTGTAGCTGAATAATGGGCTCGACTAATAATGCTAAACTTAGTTGTCACTTGGTAAGAGGGCCCTTGTTTGGTACAGGATTATTTGATGCAAATACTGTGGTAAAAAATGGAAAGATGAAGGAAGAATATTGGGAGATATATATACAGGAGAATACTGAAGTTAGCTGGTGACCTAAATATTTTGCAATACATGTGACTTGGAGCCTTGCAAGTGTCGGAAGCTGAGGCAGTGCTACAGCCTGTCAGAAGGCTGAGTCAAACCTCTCTGGTCCTCCTTGCCCTCTCCTGAAAGCTAGACACAGAGTTCATTAGGTAAAGTACAACCCTGACAGCGTAAAGCCTGGCTTCTTCCAAGGATCCTGAGAGATTAAATAAAAAAAGATGTTCTTCAACCCATTGTATTATAAAAAAGGCTCATTTGCAAAATTTTTTGTTCCTCAGAGAGGACACTTGCTAATTAGTCACCACTGAAGGGGAAGTTATAAGGGCAAATGTCATGTAGCAGCAGGAAGGTACCACCAGTGATGCCACAGCAAGCTGACTCCACCCAACCTGTGCAGAAACTTGAATTCCCTCAACATTTTGACTGCAAATGTTCAGTCCCAAATGTGGCAATTAGAGACGTAAGTCAGCAGAGTATGTGAGGCCACCACATCCTGCCCCACACCAAATCCTGGAAAAAAGATGTTCATATTGACTTTTTTAGGGTGCACACAGGTATACTGGAGACTCTCATTGTTGCCTATTCAAGTCAGAGTAAAGCCTTGGGGTGTGTTTACTAGGAGAAATGGAGCCCGAACTGGCAAACACAGGCTTTGTCTCATAAAACTGCAGAGTTTAGACAAAATGAAGGCATTGGTTTCCAGCATGGAGCCCTGCTCACACAGGGCTATTCCCCAGCCTGAAGGACTTGACTTCTGGCAGAGTTCCTGTAAATTTTCCAGACCCCAAATGACATGTCTCCAATCTCCTTGGTACCATGCTCCTGTTCCTGGACCAACCCACCTAAAACCTGACAAGCCCAGCAGCAGAAAGTGTAAGCTTTTGACCAGGTACTTACGTTGGCACCAGGGATTGAACAAGATGTAAGTGTCGGTCTCTGAATTCCTGCGTGTCCGAAGGATGCCAAAGGGAGTCAAGACAGCAACATACAAGCGAAACTTCCCAATGATGCAGGTGGTAGAGGACATGATAGACAGGCGAATGGAGTTGTTTTCCCTATGGATAATCTTGGCTCCCCACTGACCAGGTTTTAGAACATTGCCTATTAGAATTGGGATGTAGGTGCCTTTGTTTCGCTGTGGGTAGCGACCTGGAAAAAGAAGCGAAGAGGTTCACCTTGTTTTGACAGTTTTTAAATTTTCTAAAAGTCCTCTGTCCTCTGTGCCTTATTTTCAATGAAAGTGGCAGGTTTTAGTGGGCAAAAATAACCTATTTTCTCATTGCCCCTCACAGGCCCTGGCAACTTGACAGCACAGCCACACAAATGCCTGCAACAGCTCTCTGCAGGTAGCCTGTGCCCACCTCCACCCACCTCACTCCAGCATTCCAGTCTCAGTGGCTTGAGCACTGGCAGGAGCATAGCCACACAGCCCTGCCAGCATGACAAGGGGCTTTTCTGGCACACTGTTGTTTATCCTACCGCACTCAAGCTTGCTCCTTGCCCTGGCATCAACAACACCAGCTAGACTGTTGGTAAGTTTAGGAGTTTAGGTAAGAGCCCCTTCTCCAGTTCACATGTGCCCACCACTCTTGCTGCTAGCACACAAGTGCCCTCTGGGGCACAGACATCAGCCTTGGGGCTCTTTAACAGAGTAGAACCCTGTTCTGTTCTATGCACTACTGCACTACCAAGCAGAGTCCAAGCACTCTTTCATGAAGTCCACGCAGATGGGGGAAATGTAAACGAGTCCATCTGCAGATGCCCAGTGCTTAGTCCCCCCCGAGCACCCACTCCTCAGGGATGTAGTGGGAACCAGTTCTGGATGCCCAGAATATAAATCACCACACTGGGGCTGAATCACCAAACTTTCTCTGCCAGAAATGGGTCCCAAAGTATGACACGCCTCCAAAGTACCACACGTGAGAGCCTGCCTCACATAAAGACAAATCACATGCCAGAGGAGCTTATTTTACTCTGCCAACTGTAAAAGCAGCTAGACAGATAGGCTACATGTAAACACGTATGGTGCCAGGATTCAAAGTTTTGTGAGGCTCCACCCCTTGAGACTGAGGTAGAGCCAAACTAAATCTGGAAGCCAACCAGAGAAGCACAGACAGAAGAGACACTTGTGAGAAGGATGAGTTCCTTTTCTCATTCTGAAATCTACTCTTCATTACATATTTTATGCTGAAAGTCAGTCTCATTCAAAAATAGGGTAATGAAAAGCAATGATGGCAGACGGAGGGACAGACTTCTATATATTTTATTCCTACTATTTAAGAACTTTAAAATTAAACTCATTTTCTTGCTTGCTTATTTTTATACTGCCAATGTAGAGATAATCGCAGATCTGAACACTGCTACATTTTGGGAAAGGACATCTCCAGCTTTAAATCTGAAACTCACAAGCTGCCACGACATTTGTGTTTCTGAGAAATCTGGGGCTACTGTATTTCATCCAAGAGATTATTCTGAGCACATGAATTTCCATTTTGCAGATATTCATGCACATAAATAGAACACTTTGCCCTGCAGGCCACGGATGCCGTAACCCATGAAACTCATTCAGATCAGTGAGGAACACAATGGAAGGAAAAGTCCTACAGAAGAATAAAGGACTAGAATAAGAGAGCAAAATCAATAGAAAACACTAGAAGACAGAGCACTGGACACTTCAAATATAAACCATCAAAAGAAAGCCAGTGTAGAGAGAGGAGCCTATAGAGGTAACAGATCTGGGAGCTGAACATATTCTTGTTCTTTGTAGTGCAACTGTGTATGACCCAGCTTGCCTCTACAGTTGATATTTTGCTTCTAGTTTTGACATAATCTTTTTCTAAAAAAAGCAGTCCACGCAAACAAAGCAGCAGAGCAAACCAAGTAGTTGAACTGATATCCTTGAAAACCGCTAGCAAGTGCTACTTTTAAAAATACCTCCAGTGCCTCCTTCAGAAAGGTGGGAGGGGGAAGAGATTACTATTTTAACATGGTTGGGAACTGACATCCTTGTCTTTGCTGGAAGTTGCATGTCAGTGTAGGAGCCTATTGGGGACAGGAGAAGCTGTGCTCTGGCAGTGACTTGGCACCACCATGTCTGTGTATGCCACGTGTACAGGGGGGAGACTGCAGAATCACTTCCCAGAAAATCTGCCTACAGGAACCAGATAGGATCTCAAAGAGGCCATGAAGACTTTTCAAGACATCCATATGGGACCACTGCCACTGGCATGTCATAAGCAGGTTGAGCTAAGTACCAAGCCTCTGGCATTCTCACTTTTTCTGAAAACTCAAAATCCCATTTTCCCTTCCAAACAAGCAAAGCCACAAGATGCCCTAATATAACTTTTGCTACCTTTTACAAGGGAGCAGCTGTAGTTGCTATGGAGGAGCATACAAGGTTCTTCTTGCCCAGAACTCCACCCAGTTGGTCCCACAGAGTAAGAGGTCACTGCATTAACTTGCTCACCCATGAAGAGAAGGTGCTCCAGGGCACCAAGGAGGCTCTGCATCCTTGCAGACATAGCAGATTTGCCAGTGATGGATATTTTAGAAGTCAGGATACTTTGCAGGTATTATAAACAGTAAATACAAGAGAACATGGGCTGCTCCTGATGGACAATCGTGATTTGGTGCTTGCTAATGGTTACATAAATCCTGAACTCACAAGGAAGTTTGGAAAGATAGGCAGAGCCTTCAAGAGCACAGTGAGCAATTTCCAATGTTTTCTTTGAAGAGGGGACAGGTTCCCTAATCTTCTGAAATAGAACTAAGCCAAACCAAACCAAAAACCAAACAAAAAAAAATGAAAATGGAAGAATAAGGGAATGTAAATGAAAGAGTAAGGGAATTGTTACTTCTGTCAGGACCTAGTGGAGCTGAATTGTAAACACACATCTAGACATCTGACAGCATCAGCCACACTAGTTTCATCTACACACATCTGTTGTCTTGGTACAAGAGTGATATAAAGCTGAGTAACTTTGGCATTGCATGCTAAGGTTGCTGGCCAAATAATTCTTACATAGGCTCAGTACTATCTTTATCATCTTTGTAGGGAAGCCCTATCAGGATGCCTTAGCCTTTTGACCTTTATCTACATCTTGAGCACATATTTCTGGCTGCAGTGGAAAGGTAGAGTCAACTTTGGCTCATCGTTGGGATATCTGCAATGTTGGCCCTTCCTCAAAAGGAGTGACATGCAGAGGTGATTTCATTCTCTGGCTGAGTCTCTAAGGAAGAAGATTCAATACTGTTGAAAGGCTCATTACCAAAAGCCTGGCAGAGTGCTCTCTGAAGGGTCTCTGGTGCTAACCCAACCCACGGAGAGGCAGGAGGCAGTGTGAGTGCATGTCAGGACTGGGACATGTAGACAAGATAAACCCTTTTTATGCTGACGGGAGGGTGCTGACATTATGCCAGTAGCATTAGCTGGCTCAGGATGTCTCCAGCACTGATTTGTTCTAGGAATTGGCAGCCTGAACCATGCTCCACAGCCAGTTCTTTGTGGTTGCCTCACTCCCCAGTGCTCACGTTTGCTTTGGGTGTAGGAGGCCCTGGCCTTCACACGAGAACATTTCACAGCCAATTGCTCTGTGGCAGACAAAGTCCTTGCGTGACATCATGCTGCTGGGATGTCCCTGTCTGCTTACTCTAACACCACATGGAAATGGGAAAATCCAGCCTCTGAACTCAGAAAGCCTGGAGATTCCCACACTGGGTGAATTTTTTTATAGGCTCTTTCAAAAGTATCATGTACTGAATAGAAGCTGCTGACTGTCCTGCCTTTTGAAGTCGCAGGAGAGGACAGGGGAGAACTCACAGTGACCCTCTTTCTCATGCCTCCAGCCCTCTGCATTTCAGTCCTGAGCCACGACATTGCCAGAAGACATTACTTTTTACAGAAACCTCCCTTGTACAAAATGTTTAATGGCACAAAAATTTTTTTTGTGTTTCCCCCGATGCACAGCGCACAGGTCTGCAATCTTCTTTTTTATCCTTTATCTGATACTTCTTTCATATCCTTGCTTATTCCACCCTGGTTTCTGTAGCTAACCAAGCTGGGGTCCTAAAGCTCCTTCTCACTTCAGTTGCAGCTCAGGTCAACTCTACACTTTTTGGGGTTTCCAGACACCCAGGAAAAGAGGAGCAAAATAGCTGCTGTCACTATTAAAGGAGCTCATTTAAAAAAAAAAAAATTAAAAATACATGGCAAAAGGCACCATGACTGCAGCATGTGTGGGTGTGGATGTGGATGTGGGCATGCATGGGTTGTCCCCTGTCACACATAGACACTTTACAGGGGCAAAGAGCAAAGTGCAGTGTTTCTTAAAGCTTGCAAAAATCTATTTATATTGCAGCAAAACAATGAGCCATCTAAAACACAGAACTGTGGCCACACACATGCATTCAAAGTGAGTTATTTTCAACGTAGGTCTTTCCTCCTTAACATGTCAGGTCTGTGCTCATCAGGCATGGAGGCAAGCTGTGTTTAATTCCAGGTAAAACTGCCACACCAGAGAGGGATTTACAGCAACAGAGAGAGGGTGAGAGATAGGCACAGTGAGTTCAGCTGTCAAAACATGAGCAGTCCTCCTCCAGTTATCCAATTCTGCTGCTGTTCTTTACAAGTGACTGACAGGAACTGTGGCTTGCTTGGACTATTCTCCTTCTCTTTCTCTACCCTGTCCCCTGGAAGCTCCTGACTATACAGAGATTAGTTTTGCCCTTGATCCCCAGTGGACATGTACACTGCTCTGTGTGTGCGTGTGCGTGTGTGTGCATTAAACAGTTCGTAAATGCCACGGCTGGATTTGTGCCATGCTGTTGGCACAGACACTGGAGGGGCCAGCAGGTGCTCTTGGATAGGTCCTACACAACTGAGCTCTACTTCCAGCAGCAAGGAGGGAAAGTTTGGTAGCACAGAGATTAAAGATCTAGCGAGCTTCACAGGACATTTCCCTCCTGATGGAATTGGGACACCTCAGAAGAGAAGGAAATTAATAAAGCTGTATTTTGGTAGTCTTTTTCTTTTTAGGAACTCTCCTTGGAAGATTGGCTTTCAAGTAGTCAAGCGATCTGCCTCCCTTTGGAATATATACTACACACAGTAACTAAGAATTTTTCTACAAGTTCATTTGTTTTATCTAGATACACTTTCATATAAAGGGTTAAAAAACTTATTTCAACACCATCCATGGACGTATAATAATTGTGATATGTTTATACATAAGTTTGAGCTGGAAGTCACCAGTACAGTGGCTGTAGAGTGTAGCAGAGTAAACCTTCTGGTAGCAAGCCGCCTTGGAGATGGGTGTTAGCATGTGGGATTTATGACACAAAACACAGAGTAAAACAAATTAGATAGAAACAGGAGAGGGGCTCCAATAAAATTACAAAACATCAAAAGAAGCAAGAAAAAACAATTTTTTGTTAAAAGCAGTAGTCTCAAACATCTCATTTGGGCTCGTCCCACCCTCAAATTCCATTGTCTTCAAAAGTACTATATACCAACTTGGAAATGTAGTAAACACTAATATCTTGAAAGAAGTTTTGCTCATGGCTCCAGTTATGAATCCTTAACATCTGGCCACTCTGTCCCAGCAGTGAATGTTTCTAGTACTTTACAATTGTAAAACGCACGCCAGAGCCACGCACCTTAGCTAATAAAATAACTAAAAAATACAGCCAGATTTTATGTGCCACTTGATGCTGCTGCAGCAGTGCACAAGTCAGCCAAATAAAGATTGCTCTGCATGAAATACTGCATTCATAGACCACCTCAAGGGACTCCCTCATCTCTGCTTCTCTGGGGCCCAGCTGGGAATTCCAGAGGGGAGAAAAAAAAAGTATTTCAATGCCTTTGTTCAGAAAGTGGAGAGATTTGTTTTTTTGCTAAGAGCTGGCAAACAGGTCTCTTGTCTGCTGGGAGTCAATCTCTATGAAATATGTTCCACTGTTAATAAATTATTTTTTCTGTCACAAAATGAGACTCCAAGTTTAGACCATCAGGTGTTTCTGTATCTCTTCTCAAATTTTTGTATTTTGTGAAACAAGGATCTAATAAACTCGCTGTGCTGAGTTACCTATCAACACAATATGCCCTCTAGACCAGTTAGTTCTCTTGAGAGTGCCAAGAAATCTCCTAAAACATGAAAAATCCAAAGTTTTCCAAAGAACAACTCTTACAACTGAGTCAGAACTCAGTTCAACATCCCATTCCTAGTGCTGGGGGACATCTCATGTTCCAGCACCTCTGGCAGGTTGGCTACAACCTGTCCTGCCCCAGAGCTGCTGAGAACAAGTGACAGCAGAGGGTAGCAATGCTTCCCACTAAGGCAGAATTACTGCCTGACAAAATCATCAAAACATCAATAATCCTGGAACCATTCCTGGCCCAACTCTGCTGTGCAAACAGGGAAAACCCATGGACCTTGTAGGACAGTATGAAGTGCTCCATTGATTCTGGTGTGTGTATTCTGTACTTCTGGTTATTTAGTGGAACTCAGATATCCCTCTGACTGTTAGTGGGAATTTGGTGTCACCTAAATAAGCCATACAGGATCAGCTCGAACATCTTTATGTTCTTAGCTTCTTTGATGTGTTTATAACTGTCCCTCTGGAATTGGCTTGGGAAGACTGAAAAAAGAACAGTAAGTCTCTCCTCTGATCTCAGGCCAGAAGCCAGTGATTTATAGAAGCCTGAGGAGAGCATATGGACGGGTGCGTGGGTCTCCACACATGCACACGTGTGGAAAGGTGATAGTAGCCTGGGGGACTGGAATTTATGGTCGTTCCAGAAGTGCATCAATGAATAAAACGTTCATGATAACATTTAGGGCTAGACCAATATATATGGATTTATGAAGCCATTTAAGGAAAACACAAATAGACAGCAATTTATGAGGATGTGGGGAAATACATCATTAGAGACAGGATGCACCATATAAACTCATCAACCCCTCAAGGATTTACAGCCACATACTGGAAACTACTACTAAAAGCAAGACTGAAGGCTGTATAAGCCCATCTCATCATACAGCTGCTTTTCAGAGAAATCCCTGCCAGTGCAGCAGTGCCAGTGGAAACTTTGCAGAACCCATATCAAACTGGCTGTCCTAGGTGTGGGAGATACTTTCAGCCAGACTAAGCCTCGCATTATGGAAAATGAAGAGGAACACAAAATATCCCCATCACCATTAAGGCAGGAGTCAGGACAGATCTAGATGGGTGAAGGAGTCCATTGGCTTCTCTGGGTTCACTGAGGCTCCAAACAAACTGTAATTATTCCCACTGTGGGGAACTAAATGTAAACACAGCATTTGCACTTCTCTTGTGGCTTTTTCATTGCAACCCCAGACCAATAAAATGAGCATCACCTGAGTGGCGATGCTCACCTTTCCTCTTGTAAAAGCCAGGAAGTAGGCATAAATGAAAACATGTGGTGATGGAACAGCTCTCAAACCATAGGTACCACAGCAGGGCTGAGGTCCAGCACAGGAACTGGAATTACACCTAATTACTCTTTATAAGTGAATATTATTCCATGTGGATTTTTTGGCACATTCATTGTGTTCCACACTTTGGCAGGCAACTATAGTCCTAATTTAATGAAGGATTATCTGCAAAACTGAATTATAATAATTCACATGTTAGCATTTCAGTCAATTTCACCAGGGATGACTCTACAGAAAACAGCCTGTTAAAGCAAGAATTACTTCAGTCATAGGAACTATCACAGAAGAATATCTGTAAAATAGACTTTCAAGAGATTGGGGTGAATTATTTCTATATTCACATATATCTATATATACAAAAATATATATTTACACATATATATATTTGTTTATACAATTTAACCTATGAATTCTGTGAAAATGGCATTTAAATGGACTGTGGATCAAAAAGGATTGTAATAAAATACTGTTCTCTGAATGTTTCAAATCTACTTTCACATGACAGAAAAAGTATTTGTCCCAGGTATCCTTGATTCATTATCAATTAGAAGGATTAAGCAGTTTCTGCTAGCTTTTCTTGCTTCATTAATCATCTTTTTAATGATGCAAAAGAAGAAAAAATAGGAGTGGAAGAAAAAAAAAGAGAAAGGAAAGTAAATTTTAGGGAATAACGGAAATAGAATATTTCTGTGCACTCCCACAGGGTCAATCCATTACAATTGTCACATTTTTCAGGATCGAAATTAGTCTTTAATGGATAAAAAATTCTGTGATGGATTAATGTCAATTTTAGGAAGTTTCTGAGAGCTGGGAACTAATAACTTCTGAATAGCTTCATAGGCACGGTTTTATAAACAGCTCCCACTTCAGGCACAGCCCTGCAAAAGGAGACTTCAAGTTTTCCCAGCTCCAATTGAATTCCCTGGGAGCCGTGGCCAGCCATCCCTATAGAATAACTTTGTACCTTATGAGAATAGAACCTTGAACCACTTAAAATACTCTGCAGTTCAGGACAGCCTGGTCCATATTGTATGGGGAAACATCCACATGCAAAACCTGTTCATAGGGAAAGACCCAGAGATGCTGGAAGAAGCTGGACCTGCTTTGACTAAGGGCTAGAGACCAGACCTCCAGAGGCCACTCCAACCTAGGTTATTCTATTTAACAGTTCTGCTTTACCATTTGAAATCTACTGCTCAGGCACACAGAGTGCTCCTTGGAAAGGTCATCTTACAACAGCCTGCCAATATTTCTGTGTGTCCATCACTTTAATTTCCCAAACTCAGCACATTCCTAGGAGTGTTGACCAGTTCAGCACAAAAAGTTTCTCTGAGCTCAAGCTGCCTCTGCTGCAGGGCTGTTGTCTGAGCTGCTCCCCAGGGATAGCTTCTGCCTGACAGCACCAAAGGGCAGGATTCAGCTTCCCTGCTTTCAGTGTTCTTAAAGTCAGAGTCTGGTCTATGAGAGAGAGTCAATAGAGGAAGAAAAAAAATCCAGAAGAGAGTTCATCCAACTTTAAGGCAGCAGGGTTAAACTCTGCTTGCCTCTCTCCCTTGCTCACAGGCAGCCTGGGAAAGAGCTTTTGGACTAGGTTCTGCTGTTCAGGCAGTACGAGAGGTGAGAGCCAGTTCTTCAGGAAGACAAACTGGAAAAAAACAGATGAAAATGGCAACATCTCCCTGTGACAAAGTTTTGAGAGCACACCACTGAGACATTCAACAGTCTTTCCTAAGTAAGAGGAACTTATGTTCTCTTATTATAAAGACTGGTCTTGATACTCAAAGGAGAAGTAGCAAGATTCAAGCATAAAATTTCAGAATTCCCCTTCTCTGCTGTGGACTGTTTTTGTTTTGCTTCCTGTTGCTACCCTCTGAGAACAAATATGCTGCATTTTTACCACATGTTGACAAAGAGAAACATTTGCAGAGTGCTGAGTGTTGACCAGTTCCCAGAAGAGGAGCTTTAACACCTCCCAGTTGAATCTCTGTGAGCTAAAATTCTTACAACAAGAGGGCAGTGGTGCTCACTAAAGCAAAAAAAAAACCAAAAAAAACAAAACAAAAAAATCAGAGGAGAGCAGTAGCATTAAATGCTATCTTGTATCTGCAGCCAGTTGTCAGCCACTACACATGTACACCCATCCCATTTCACAGGAATGACAAAACACTAAAAAAGAGGGAGGGGAATTGCTCCACACACTCAGGGCTAGCTCCAAAGGAATCATTGAGAGCTGTGCTTACTGCAGAGACTCCCCTGGCTCAGGCTGCACTAACCCCATTCCTATCATGGCTAAAGATGAGAGTATTTTTATCCATACTTAGAGACTCAAGTATGTATGGATAAAACCATGTATGGATGTGTCAAGGAAGAACAACAGAAAAATAAGTGAATGTGTTCTCTTAAGTGGATTGTGCAATGTCAAAAGAAGTTAATTTTCTTCTTCCAATATAGAATATCTGATTAAAACAAATGCAAACTGCACAGAGTGCAATAAAAAACAAATCTTCCATTTTCCACGTCTTCTTGATACAGCTGTTTGTTTTAAACATATAAAGATTAAGGGAACAATCTTCAATTTAATTAAATCCCAAAAGAACTAATGATATTTATGCATATTAAATTTTTAAAGGCACTTGTGGCTGTTCAGCCAATCACTCACTGGACTGTCATAACATGCCTCCCAAGCCTAATTTAAATTAGAAAGAAGAGACCCATGAAAAAAAATGTGCAGACAGTTACATTTTTACTGCACATATGTTTAAGAGATAAACACCCATCTAGCTTTAGAAGGTAACAAATCTTATAAATGGCCACATCATCATAATTCAATGATGGAAAAGACTCAGCATTACAAATTTCAGATCTACGTCTCACAGGAAAGTAAATTAAAACATCAATTATAACCTACTTTAAACTCTTTATAAGGGGAACATTGATGTCTGAACACAGAAACTCCCAGATCAATCTAGATGAAGCTGGGTGTTTCCCAGAGTTGTGTTATAGGGACCAGAATTTGGTGGGGCCATCTTTGGAGCATAGGAAGAAACCCTTTTGTTTCTCTCCTTTTCTAGTGAGGTTATGCTCTTCTCTAGTTCTGTGCCTTCAGTGAGTCAACAGGTACCTTAGGACCTAGGTCACTGTTGAAGACTTCTCCGTGAGAGAAAAAAAGCTCTCTTTCTCTTTCGGCAGTAAATCAAGACAGTCTCTGATATTGTCCTGAATAAATCTCTCAGCGCTAGTGAAGCTGCACCTCAAATCCCATGTTCAGTTCTGTACTACTCACTACAACAAAGACACTGAGGTGCTGGAGCATGTACAGAGGACAGCAACAGAGGTGGGAAGCACAAGTTCAATGAGGAGTGGCTGAGGAAGCTGGGGTTGTTTAGCCTGGAGAAAAGGAGGCTCAGTAGAGACCTCATCACTCTATACAAGTGCCTAAAACGTGGCTGTAGCAAGGAGGGGGTTGGTCTCTTCTCCCAAGTGACAAGCTATAGAGCAAGAAGAAATAGTCTCAAGTTGTACCAGAGGAGGTTTAGACTGGGTATTGGGAAAGGATAGTCATGCATTGGAACAGGCTGCCCAGGGAAGCGGTGGAATCGCCACCCCTACTTGGGTACATAGTTTGGTGGTAAACATGGCAGTGCTAGGCTAACATGTAGACTCAAAGATCTCCAAGGTCTTTTACAACCTTAGTGACTCTATGATTCTATGATTGTGTTTCTGGTCCAAAATTACAGCTGCTGAATTTTATCTCTTGTTACTAAGTTGTTTGTAAATGCAGGCTGAAAAGTTGCAAGATTCTTCCACCCGGTGTGGCTTCCCCTCTTTATGCAATCAATATTTTGCTATCTCAGTTCATCCAGTCACTTCTCCTACCTCAAACAACAGACTCCTTCTCCCTACATCTCCTAAACACTAACACAAGAGGTTTCCTGTTCCACCTACCTTTCAGCATTGCCATACAGCATTAACCAGATATAACTTTGAAAGCTCAAAAAAGTACAGCTTCTTACGAAACAGAAACCCCCAGATTTTGCTCCTTCTTCTCTCACATGAAATTCTGCTGACTTTCTTCTGAAAGGATTCAAACCCTTTTTAGAAAAACACTTCCTTGCCTATGGCTAAACCTGTTTTTATGATTTATCAATCATTACAGGAAAAGACCCAGTCTTTAGGGTCTGTGATTTCCCTGTTTATGGGAGACTATTGTTTTGCTGGTAAGACACAGCCTTTGCCAGGCACTTACCCATCAAAAACTCCAGCCAGAATTGGTCTGTCTCTGGCCTGTAGGGTCGGTTGAAGTCAATCTGGATTTGGAAAGCCTGTCCCCGGCGCACAATCAGCTTGGGGTTGTAGTACTTGTCAGTGTGGTGCTCCTGCTTGTTGAGCTCATGAGGATCCTTGAACATATAAATATCCACAACACGCAGGTAATCTGCAGAGACATGTAAATGAGCAGAGGGGGAAGGAGTCAGCGTGCTGAAATGTCAGTATTGTTATCAACATCATTAGAGGCCCTGTCCTCCCCTTCTCCAGGGAAGGAGCACCATGCAACCGGAGCATGCTGGATCTGCCTGGGGCTTACATGCTCTCAGCTCAGAAGAGACTTATGGGCAGACACTTCTCTGTCCACCTGCCATTTTCACAGAGGCAAAAAGGCTTCTAGTGCATGGTGAGAGTGACCACAGAAAGCTAGGTGTTGGAAGCTGAATGATCCTAAGGAGAGTCTGGACCCATCTTTCCACTGGCATCGGCTTTCCTCAGGTCTGGGCCTTGCTGTCACAAGTTTACCAGAGCAATCAGTGGGACTTGGATGGCTGGGGCTTTGTGTCTCCCTTCTTGCAGATCCCATTTGTAAAATGCAGATTCACAGGGGCTTTGTGATGCTTAAATACATTTGCAAAATGCTACCAGTAATGAGAGATGAAGAGCCGGAGAGGCAGTTAATGATCTTGCATTCAGCTGAGAGCTCGAATTGCCTGTATTTGATAAGGTTTGGGTACACTGCCATGTGTCTTGTCTCAGCTTCTCAGTACACCTCCACTGCTATTAGTGCCTTCTTATGAAAACTAAATATAACATTACAGCATATAATTACAGCACAGAGTTACAGGCAAGCAACAGTAGGTATCTATAACACACACAGGCAAAGCTCTGCTCCCTTCAAATTTAGGCTGTGTAAAGGGTTATAGCAAACTAGAAGCAGTTTGTTCAGCAAATGCCCAGTGTGGGGTGGCACTGGGATAGCCACAGGCACTTGCAGTCACCATAAGCTACATGACTGTACCACACCATGAATCTGCACAGTGGGAGTCTTCTTACACTATGAGAAACCACATGAAAATGGACTGGACATTGTTCTTTTGCCTACACGCTTAGATACATAATCATGAAACCACTGCCAGGAGGAGCAGGACCATTACTACTCACCACCAGGAGAGAGACAGCAGAGCAAAGCAGAATTTGTAGCTCTCAGCTTGTCTTTTCAGGTGCTGACAGTTAGAAACAAGCTAATTCCTGCATTTTATACTTAGAGAGACAGAGCCAAACTCATGCCTGGCAAAAAGAGCTGCACATTTACAGCAGCTGGTGGAGCTGTGTGTACTTTGTGATGGTGGCTAATTTGGCCTTCTACTAAGCACACTGTGGGCAAGAATGATGTGCTCAGTAAATGAGTTGGACATTCAAGTCACTGAGGGCTGAATGTGGTCCCTTTCACAGAAGCTCAGCACAATTGTTTAGTTAGTCAGTTCTGGACAAGCAGTAGAACCCTGCAGGCAGAACCTTCCCTGGATGGAAAGCATGGTCAGCATGGTCCTCCTCCTGCTCCAGCCCAGGCTCTGGGAAACAGCTAATGGGAGACAGTGGAGTAATGGCAAAGGGAGTAGGTCCCACTCCTGCTTGCATCAACCCTCAGATCCCTGTGTCCTTTAGGAAACAGAATGAAAGGATTATGCCTGAGGATACAGCACGATAAGGAACGTTTAATGGAAAAGCCCTGCATAACTGAACCCAAAACCATCTGCCTCCTGCTAACCCAAATCTGCAAAATGGCTTAGAATATTCTGTTCAATCCTGAGTCAGGCTTAAAGTCCCATGACTACGTCATTGTTATTCTCTGCTCAATTCACCAGGTTTCTGGAGTAACTTTTAGAAAAGCCCACTGACTTTAGCACCAGCTGAAGTTACAGAGAGGTTTGTACGAAACATTTTGCTCAGAAAGAATTCTCATTGCCCCCTTGTGAAGTAGGGCATGTTTTCACCTCCTTCCTTGTAAAACTTATCAATGCTCTCTCAAAAATGCTGACAAAACTCAGAATTTAATTACAAGAGGCAGGAATTTCCTGGGATAAAGCAGGACAGGGGAGAATCTCTCCCCATACATTTTTCAAACTCATCTGGACTGAAAGCCCTACATGTGAAAGCTGTGTGTTTTGGGGTTCTGTGAGGAGTGAAACTATCAATAAGACACTGGCTCAGCTTCCCCCTCATTCCAAGGAGGCATAAAAACAGAGCTGAGGGTTTGTTTTATTTTCATCTCCTGTTTTGCAATAAAAGGCAATAGTGACCCCACCCTTCCTCTGCATGTTAGCCCCTCCAAGGAACTGCAAAGCTAAGCCACCCTGGGCTTTCAGTTCATCATTTTATCACACTTTAGATGTGTTTAGGGTTAAATCCTCTAGGTATCAATCCAAAACACAGGACTTTAGATGGCTCCTGTCAGAACACAGCCATATGCATCTGCAAAAAAAACCATTTCATTTTTGGTCTCAGTGTTAAAATGTACATTAAGCTTGCCAGAGGAAGATAACCCATGGCTGAGCCTGTGCTAATTACAGTAATGGTAATTATGAAGAGCAAAACATGAGCAGGGTAATGCGATGTGCTAAGACCAGCATAAGGGTGCCATCCAAAGGAAAACTCCAGGCGATGCTCATCTGTGAGGGACAGGTGGCCAATTGAGACTGCCTTTGAAGTCAGGTCCACTTGAGGGTAGCCTGGTCTGTTGTTCAGTGCAAGATGGTTTGCTGCATGAGAGGCAACAGTGTGATGCCTCCTTAAAGCCTGTGTAATGTTAAGCTTGCCAGGAAATAAATGAGCACAAGGTTGAGCAGTTTTTCAAATAAAAAGAACAGCCTTCAAACATCAATTTTCCTCAGACAACCAAAGAGGAAGAGTTTTGAATTACTTTAAAAAATAGCGTGAATTTCCAAAGGAAGTGCTTATCACTCCACTAACAGGGGAAGCACAAATACCTGACAAGTCACCAGACTATGCAAAGGAGAGTGAAATAAGAGGGCTGTGTTCTCCCACCGAGCCCACTCACGACACACTGTGGCGAGATGAGCTGGCCAGGATGAGCCGGGGGAAGGACAAGGCACAGGGACGTTCCCGGGGACACAGGCTCCTTGCTGAAGAAGCGCTCCATGCCCCTCATGAGCATCTCCTCCCGCAGGCAAGCCGGCTCCAGCAGCGGGCAGCTTGCTGACCGGGCTGGGGACGCAGCCGGCCCTGGCTCGCCCCGGCTGTGATTCAGCGGAGTCGAAGTGGGTGTCAGTAGAGAGCTAGGCAAGCACAGGGTCTTACCTCATCCGAGAGTAGTAGCTAAAATAGGTCAAGTGAATCACACCCTAAAAATGCCTGTTTCTCTCTGTTGGATGTCAAGGGAAATGAGGGTGACTAGCTCAGCTGTAGACTCCTACACCGTACAGATCAAGGGCAGAATTCAGTTAAATTTAGGCATCTAAATGATGTGAGGCTGGTATGTAACTTCTTATTATGGCCAGCTGATGGCTGGTTGCTGCAGTCAGCGGAGCTGAGAGAAGGGTACAGATCACCATGGAACTGACATCCAGTGACTCTCGGCACAACCTGTACTCTCACCTCCACTCATTGGATGGCTCTGTGTTGACTACAATCTGACATGAGTGAAGACACAGGTGTTTAAATGTTTATATCAGGTGTCCAAAGGCTAGAAAACACCTCCATTATAACAGAGATAAAAGCATTTGCATGCTTTTTTTCAGTGGGTTTTGGCAACAAAATCCAGGAACCACTGCAGAAATATCTGGACAGCCCAAAAGTGTAGGAATGCACAGGAGAAGGCAAGGTGTCACAAGCAGCTCTCTGCCAGGATGTGCTCACAGCTCTAGAACCTCATCATGTTGTGCTGCTCCTGCTCTGCCCACGGACAATCCTTGTATCTCCCAAGCACAACATTGAGAGTGCTCCAGGATAAGCTCAGCTCCTGAATGTCAGGTCAAGCTCCATGCAGCAATAAACCTTTAACATTATCTGACAGGTGTCTTAAGCGTCCTACCCCAAACAGTATGTCCAGGGACCACACTTGCATCAGCTGGTCCCACAAGCTTAGATCACAGTTGATGTGCACCAAAACAAGAATCTTGCTACACTCACTTTGGGGACCCTTCAGGTGACCCTTCAGGTCACCCCTTGCATATTTCTGCTACAAGCATTGGAGAGAATTGCACAGCAGAACTGATCCAGCTTCACAAAAAGAGTTTTGCTGTTACGCACAGATATATTTTTCAGCCATACCAGTCCCACAGCCATGCTTACCCAATGGCCACACAAACTTTTGTCCCGGACAAGGGATGTTCTTCCCAGCAACAGCATCACCTTAAGGATTGTTGGGCTCCTGTCTCAACTCATTTGACCCGACATTCCTAAGTTTCCACTGCATTTCTGAAAAGCAGGAGGCTGCCGCCCACAAGCACCACTCTTCATTCAGAGTCTGATGTGAAGCACATCAAAAAGCAAAAGGAATCTTTCTCTTGGTACTGGTGGGCTTTAGCTACAGGCTGCATTCCTTCTAAGGTATCCCACAGTGATACATCTCCAGTTTCTGTGAGCATATTGGGTTTGAAACAGTGCTAGCCAAGACCTGCATGGCATTGCATTTGACAATTTAAACATACACACTTGCCCCAGAGCTACAGGGTTGTCAGAATAGGTTCAAGCAAAATTTCTGCAATCTTAACATGCTAGTTGGTTTTCTCAAGCATTTTTTAAAAATAAATGCTTCTAAAATAAATATGTATGTATTAAGATGGGGGTGGGGAGGGGTGTGTGGGGAGGGGAGTGTGGTTAAGGCACATGATTAGGATTACAGAAATAATGCTTTGCAACTTGTCTCTTAAAATCTCTTTGCCTGTTTCCCAATGTGTGAAATCCAGTAATTAATTCTTGTCCACATTTATCAAGCACTCCTTCAACTCTGGATGAGAAGTCCCCTATGAGCATTAAGTAATATTACATCCAGCTACCCTGAGTAGCCACATTCAACAAGTTCTGCTGTTCCATTCAAATAGGCAAAAAATGTAACATAATTTCATTAATGAGTCATTAAGAAGTTAATCCTGTTTTCTTTTAAACTAGATATTACCTATTTTTTATTTCTGGTTGACTCCAAAGAGCTGACAGTGGGAACATACTTTGATTTGTCTATTCTGTACCATGGTATTGTTTTGTTTCACAAGCCAAATGACTGAAACATTTTTTACAGGAGAAAAAAAATAATACGGGTATTCCTTTTATATATATTCCTTCATGTTATTTTTTGTGAGCTGAACATGTATAGCTAATGTTTTCCCTGCCAGACAACACTTTGCAGCAGTTTCCCAGGAATTTTAAGACCATATAAACAAGATGGGCCATTAAGAGAACAGACTTATTGAGGCCCTTCACCCCAATGCTGCCACAGCCATGCTTGAAGCCAGTAGGTTTTTTAAGTGACTCTGTAATTGTGATTGAACTGGAAAAACCTGTTCTTGCATTTTTTAAACCAGTCCCACAGTTCAAGCTGATAAGTGGTCACTCAGCTTCTTTGCTCTTCACTTTCCCTATCCATAACCCATGTGAACACTTCCATAAACACTGGTGGTTTCAGCAAGCTTTCCTATGAACAGCAAGAAAAACTGTCTGAATTGGAAAGACGTAAGGAAAAAGTGGTTTGGATTTAGTTCACAGACCTGTGCTAAGATTTTCTACATCTATGGAAGATGTAGAAATAGATTTACAGCTTAATTGTACACTGTACCTCTAGGGTTAAATCCTCTAGGTATCAGTCCAAAAGCTTCCATCTCAGGAACCTCATTTTCTTCATTATTGGAGTAGTTTGGTGGGATGGCTCTTCTCCCATTCAAAGGAAGTTTATTCTCCTCATTGGTGCTGGTTGTTTCAGACATCCTGTACTAAAAAAGTTGTAATAGCATGAAAGAAGGAGTGCAAGAAAAAAGCAAACATGAGCTAGCATGGCACGTGCAAGATGGGAAAAGCCAAAAGCAATGTGGGGTGCCAGTGAGCTATACATTTTTAGACTTACATAAATATAACCTGAGAGGCAGAAAACATCAGTCTAATGATAAGCACGGCTCTCTAAGGATTGGAAGGCATTTTGTGTTCATCAAAACACATGAATAAGAGAAGAAGGAGGGGGCGGGAGAAGGAGAGGGAAGTCTAACACAGAAGTATTTGCCTAAGAGAAGCAGGGCACTAAAAACATTAGGAAGTTTCAGGTAAAAGAACTGGAAAATCTTTCACTCTCTCATCCTCCATAAAAGCCTTATTGAATCCAATATAGCAAATTATATTTTCAGAAAGTGCATCACACACCACCTCTCCCTAATAAAAATGACATTATAAGTCATTCTGCAATCAAGCCATATATTACAGCCTACAACAGTCTGTAGATGATAAGTGGAGGATTGTACTTTTGTCCCTATCCACACAAACACCCAATATCTACAGGGCTAACTCCTGTACCCAGGCAATCCACTTTTGAGAAAAAGAGGGAGAGGGGGGTAAAAGGGAAAAAAGAAAAGAAAAAAGCACTTATCCACTTATTTCTCTCTCACTAACGTCCTTAAGGGAAATCTTAGATGTAGGCTGATCAGAGACTTATTTTTGAGCTACTCAAAACTGCTTTCACATCTATTTCAGTGTAAGCATGTAGCAGTGAAAAAGCCATGCAATGCTTCTAAGAAAATATTAATGACTGAGAAGAAGAATTCTTCCCTAAACTCCTGAAAACAGCAATTTAAAATGTAGCAATTATTTAATAAAAGTAAGTTCTAAAAGGAAGGGGGTTTTTTAGTTATCAAGGGTACCTTATTTTCAGATAGTATTTTTTTTTTCTTCTCCCTTGCAGAATTTCTGCAGTGTAACAGAAGTAGGGAAAAAGTTGGGGGCTTTTAAGTAACCTCTGTATATCCTCCTCCTTCCTGTTGTAATATGACAATGCTGAAAGGCTTGCCAAGCCCTCCCCACACCACTTTGGAGGATCTGTCACCACTGCTGTCCTGTCTTTTCTTCCTCCCTCTCCTTCCTGCCTTTCTTACCCCAACTCTGCTCACCAGGAGCATTTCAGGGTGCTCGTGCTCAGGAAACAACTTGGGCATTCAAGTTTCAGTCCTTTTTTAGATGAAGTAGGAGTGCTGATGGCACAAGAGCCTGTATAATGGGAGACTGGAGGGGATCTTCTGAGGCACATAGTCCAAGAAGCCATGCTTACCATGCTACCAGTCTTTGATGGGGTCTCTGCCTCAGGGAGCCTGTGATGCAGCTTCAGGTGCTGGTTTTCAAGAGTCCTCTGAGGCAGACAGAGTGATGGTTCCCCTGCTTGGTCCTCACAGCCATCCTTTCAGAGGACTGCAGGACACATGAACATGGAAAGCTCATTGGCAGCCCAGCTTTTTCTAGAGACCTTGTGCTGTCCAGGACAATGAAGGTGTTTTGCACCACACAGCTATATTTGGGTCAAATGACCTTCAGCTCCTGCCCACGATAAAATGTGCATCACCTGATTGGCCTGGGGCTGCACCTTGTGGGAGCTTTTTAACTCCATGTCAACTTTCTTAAGTTTCATCAAGCTCTAAGGTAACTGGGGACTGTGTGACACCTCCTGTCTCAGACATAACTCCACAGGCCAGTGGAGCTAAATGGAGAAAAAACAATGGACAGGGAAGGATTCAGGCCTATGTTCTACCAGCTGCTGCTGTTTGGCAGCAGAGGTAGAAACCACCTACTTTGTGGGCAGTGGAGAAACTCTTAAACACATGGCACCCACCAAGGGCACTTACTTGCCTCTGCTGCGGGCAGATGAAGGGACAAGGAGACACAGTGAAGACAACTCTACTGTCTTTCAGACAGCTGTGACTTCCAGCTCCATAGACCAGGGGACACCCAAACCTCCACAGGCTATACACCACTGAAATCAAGCCAGGGGGCAGAAAAGGAGAGAATTTGGTCACATACCTGTAATGGGAAGCAGCAAGTAAATCATCTGGAAGACAGGACCCCTATCCTACCTCTCTGGGGATTTTCCAGCCACAGCAAGGTAGTTTCAGAGGGATCAGGACACATGTAGAGCATGGGTCAGAGATCCAAGTTGGGCACCTGGGAGCTGCATGGCTGCACCAGCGTGGCATCGTAGGTGGGATAAGGAGCTTTCTCAGGCTGATTGCCAAGGCAAGCATGGGGCTGCAGCAGTTTTGGGGGCAGCCTGGTTACCTGCACACAAATGTTGCACTATGCTTTCCCACAGATGAAGGCTATGAGAAGACTGCTGAACACTGTTTGGCTTGTAGCACAGAAGCCACCTGGCTGGAGGATTCCCCTTCCCCTGTCCTGCACCCCCAGGAGCGCAAGCACCCTGAGGGGACAGATCTGATCCCATCACATGCACCCTGAGCTGCAATTGCCATTGACTCACTTTTAGACAGATGGGCCCGTGGTAACCATCTGGAGGGCAAGAAGCACCCCTGGCACCCGGGGAACACAATGAGCTTTCTGGGGGAGGAGGCTGGTTGCCAATTTTCCATTTTTTTTTTTCTTCTTTCTTTCCCCCTTGCATCGACATTTCAGTGTGGAGTGTTGTGCTTTGTGCCTCTCTCTCCCACTTCCAGCCAGCACTTCAGTTCCCAAAATTGCAGCTGCTGCAACGATGTTACAAAAACTGATATAAATATTGCCTCGGTGCCATGCCTGCTGGAGGCCTGCAACACAAATAAGAAACACCGTCTCCCAAGGAAGTCATGTGCTTCCCCAAGTGGCTGCGGTGCTGTCAGAGCCAGGAGGAAAACTTTCCGTCAGAGCGAGGAGTGGAGTGAGCAGATGCAGCAGAACAGATCCCGCTCCAGCCATCGCGCCTCAACAGGCAGCGGCTGCAGATGTCTCCCCGCGCCCAGGCACATCACCCTGGGGTTTTCCGCAGAAGCCACTGACCACGCAGAAAGTGGGAAGGCCAAAATTTTTGGTGGCAGCAGCAGGACTGGGACTTTGCATCCAGGGAGAGTAATGTTTTGCAGGCTGTGATTTATTTATTTTGTGGGGAGAGATGTAAATTCATGCTTATGACAGCTCCAGATGGCAGGTATTTTCTCATTACCTTGACTTCTTAGCATTTGCTATCCTTTGCCTATTAGACTGCACTGGCCTTAATTTAACTTCCGTGGATCCAAACTACTGACGTCAGGGCTGATGCAGGAGGGGTTATGGAAAACACAAAACCCTGATTTTCCTGTAGGGCGTTATGTTTAATGAATGATGCACTGGGATGACCGATGGAAGAGTGCTCTTTTCTGCACAGCACCCTGTGGGGAACTGTGAGCCCATATCCATTTCTCAAAGCAGCCTTCAGATGACCGTGGCCATTGCCAAAGACCTTTGCAGTCACAGGCACTCTTCCCACAGCAATAGACTTTGGATGATGGACAGCACTTCCTCCCTAACCCCACAGAAAAGCCCTTAAATGGCTGCAAATTTTGCATCCTAAAGGGTTCTCTAAAATGTACTTTCCTGTTGTTGCCAGATCCAGGGTTGTTCTGTTCCAAGTCCTCCCATGCCAGACAAGAGTTTGTGGGGGAAAAAACACACAAGTCAGTAAAGCTTTACAGCCAGGGAAGAAAGTGTGCCAAGATCTGTCACAGGCAAACTGATCAACCAGGTGCTCACATAAATGGGTTGCTGTGCTGTGTGCCAGTGACTAGATGGGAGGGATGTTTTGCCTGCTGTAGCTACACCAAGCACTCCTTGGGAGCAGCTGAGCATTGTAAAGCTCTCCAACAGGGTGGTTTCATTTCTTCTTTTTTTTTTGTTTTTGTTTGTTTTTGTTTGTTTGTTTGTTTGTTTGTTTTTTAAATATCAGCCTCATGCCATTTGCAGCATAGATGGATGAACTGGTGCACTGGAACATTATACTACAGTGTGTGCACAAGAGTACCTGCCAGGACATCATCCTCAAGAATCCAGGCTCTCTCAGCTCTGGCCTTCTATACATAATAACACAACTGTGCCTCTCTCTTGTTGTCTCACAGCTTTACTTAGAAACTTGCACTCTTTCTTAGATGGTAAGCCTTGTCTTCCCCCTTCCTCTGCATCAGTACTTGTCTCCCAGGAATTCATGTTCCTCTTCCTGTGATGCTCTGCCTCACCAAGGCTGCAGGCAGATCTGTAGTGCAGATCCTAGAAAAAAAAAAAAAACAAAAAAAACCAAAAAACCAACAAACTAATAAAAATGTTATTTTTAAACAGAAGGAATTTTCAGAAATCTTCATTTGGTCTTTTTGTTTCCATATTTTGTTTTATATATATTTTTAAAACAAACCCAGTTAATGTATCTGTCTGTGTGTAACAGCAGCTCAGGTTACCACACACAGAGGAATACACTTTAACTCAATGCTGAAAACTCAGAAGGCCCAGCTCTAAAATATGGTATGTGTACATATACATGTCTGTATGTGTGAAAGAGGGGCAGAGGCAGAGAGATAAAATGGCAGCTCTTCAGATGGTAGAACATTTGGAAGGGGATATAGGGCCAGTGTTCAAAAGATATTGTTGCAAATGTTGCTGTTGCAGGAAGAAAAATACCATAGATGTATATATTCATGCACATACTCTGCTAGGAAAACACGGCTTAAGAAATGTTACTCTTCTCTGGAAAAATTTTGTTCCAAACTGAAAGCCTAAATTCAAACTGTAGATCTTTAAAAGCATCTACATCTGTGCTGGCCATCTTAGGCTCCCTTTATCCTCCGCACAGATCTAGTCTAGGCAGTGATTCATCTCCTCCTACAGCAGACATGTAAATAGGTCAGATGAATCATGGCCTAAAAGTGCCTGCTCCCTGTATTGACTGCAAAAGGAGCTTGGGGTGATGGGTTTTGCCATATGTGTCTACACTGCTGATGTCGGCAGTGAGGGGAGATATATCCTAGGCTAGGTACAGAAACAGAAAAACATTTTATTTTGGTTTTGAGGCCTGACTTTCAAGTGCTAAATTATCCTTTGCTTTTATGGAAATACTGCTGCAAGTCACTATCAGTGATACACAGTGTATCATTAAATAAATTTTTTTTTCTATCAGGATATGTGTCTGCCACTGCCAATTATATAAAATGTATTTCTTACAGTAAGTGTCAGATTACAGTAAAGTACATACAAGCTCGGGAAAACACATGATCTTTTTATACTCGTTCATGAAGCTGTTCTTCTGTTTCTTCAAACTGAAATATAAGCATAACATAGTAACTACAGCAAAATATAATAACTAATAATAATAATAATAATAATAACAACAACAACAACAATTATTAAAATGGAATCCAGCTTTCCACTCCTATTCTTACTCACATCTGAATCCAAACAATTCTGTTGGTTGGATACTAGGAACTGCCCTAGTTTCTTACAGGAAGAATAAGAGAGGAGTCAAGCAAGGGCAGAGGGGTCTGTCATAAGGGGCAATATTCACAGTCTCTAGCTAAATTTACTGGTTTATGTTTTGCTGGAATTGAGCCCTTAAAAGATGAAATAACACCTCTCAGAAATGGGATTACACAACTTTTCTGCTGTCGAGCTGACCGAGAAGCTGATAGGGACACAAAGACTGCGAACTTCAGACATTTATTTCAACCCCAAAAGAAAAGGGCAGGATATATAAGCAAAATCATAACTACCTACAGACTTAAGTAGGAAAAGCCATTTTAGATAAAACATCCGTCTGAATAAATTTCACCACAGGTGTCATATACCTGGGCCACAGAAAGTTTCCTCTCTAAAGCAATTGTTTCAGCTTTCTTAAGCCCACCTACCCAAAAAAGTCCTTGGCTTGGGGACCAACCCTACTTGATGTGTCAGGCAATGAGACTGAGAAAAGAGACTGTAGCTTGAAGAGCAGGGGAAACTGAAGGGAACAGAGTATTACTCCCATTCATAGACTATTTCCAGATAGCTAGCTCCTTTTGAACAACCACAATATCTAGAGACAGGCAGAACAAGCAATATACTCAGTCTGGTAAGACTTTGTCTATCATTCTTGCTATATACTCACAGAGCTGCTTGAATTTTTCCCAGTTCATCAGTCTCCTATTAGTGAAGGCTACTTCCACAATACTGAAACTTTTTCAAGAAAATGACAATTGATTATGGTAATATAGTTAGCAAGAAATTACCAAAACATGTTTAGCTTTGATTTGCAAATTTTAGCTTTCAAGTTTAAAACCAGACTGCAGTCCTCAGGTAGTAGGATGTCCATGGCAGAACAGTCTTGAAGGTACCCTTAAATTTCCTGCAAAGACCCAGCTTGACTTTAAGTAGCTGCAGCTTTAAATCCTGCACCCTGGCTGGCTGCTGCAGAGCTGCAGCCCTTAGCTCCAGAGAGGCTCAGTTATCACATACACCAGCAGATGAAAATGATGGTGCTGTGCCCAAGCTACTATGGCTTCTGGACAGCATGGAATACATCAAAGGCAAAACCAATAAGCCAAAGTTTTTTTGGGGAAACCCAAACCACCTACAAGCAAAAGTAAAGGGTCTGTGCCCTACATTTCTGAAGCACTTGCATCAAAGTCCTGGTACAAGACACTTGAGATGTCCCTACCTAAAGCCAGTTGGACTGGAGCAGGGTTTAGTAGGTCCAGGTCTACTTTGTGCACAGATGAATATCCTTGTTTTACTGCTCAGCTGAGAACCATTTTCATGGAACATTGCATCTCAGCCAAGAAGCTAGACCAGACCATAGCTTTTTTCTGTATCCAGCGGGTGGTAATACACAACCCAGGCGATCCCAGCATGCTTAGTTAACAGTTGCTTCTAATTAATTTAGTAGCATATGTGGACATGCAATATTTCAGTCATAATGTCTCAAATAGTTTCAACATTACTGACACGCAATGTTTCGAGTATGCTCAATTACAAGATTTCTGGAATTAAACATCTCCTAAATTTCAATAAAAGATAAAACTTCCTGTTCCAGATCAGAACAAAAATACATTTTAAAATTACTGAATGTCTTGTAGAACAGCTTTTCTTCTTAATACAAACACAGATGTAGTATGTAGGCCCATACATAACAAAACACTTAAGCACATCTTAACTTCAGGCGTACAATTCCATCTTCAGGCAAATGCAAAAGTTCAACTTCATCTGTTTCTAAGCTGGCCAATGGGGCTTTACTACTTCATCTCTCTCTCTGTTCCAGATAGCTGCAGAAGAAATTACAATCTTTGCTCTGGTGTCAAATTGAACCATTCCACCCCCCATGATTTTCTATGATTTAGAAGGCTAATTAGTGCCCATCACCATGGCTTACAAGAGAATTTCAGTCCAAGGACTCTCCTCACTCTCCAACCAAAATGAGGACTCCTTCTTCTTTCATGTCTCCATGCTGTTATTCTATATTGTCCTTTCTCAGTCTCGGTTTTCTTCCACTTGGGAGAAGACCAATGTCTACAGATCTCAATCTGGGTCCTAAAGAGTTAAATCTCTCACAGGCAGACAGATAGAATTAAAACACAGTAGAACACTGGAATCCAGGCTGAGGGCTGGGCCAAAGTATCACAGGAATGCAGCAGCCAGGCTGGGCTTGGGCCATCTTTAGTTCTCAGGCCGCTGCCAGCCTTTGCCCATATTACTGGGCTGCTTTGCAGTCTCTGCTTATAATCCTTCATGGGAGCCAAGCTGGGGGGAACAGCCAGCATGTGGCTGCTGTAGAGCATCCCCCCTGCTCAGTAATGTACAAAGCAGTGGCGTTTCTAGTCCCAAACCCTCTCAGGAATGCAAAGAAAAACAGAACTCAGCTCGGCCGGCCAGGCCCTCCCAGCCATGCGGCCTGGACCCTCCTGGCCTTACTTCCCCTCCTGCCAGAAGGAAAAAAAGACCCCCTCTTTCCCGGGCTTTTGATTTTAAAAATGTGTATCTCACAGAGGCATAGCCTTTTCTGATTGGTCTATTACTTCTGTGGGCTGGGTTCCATCTGAAACCAGCACACCATTTCAAAGATGGTTGCCAGAGAGTGTTGTTGATTCATTTTTCAGTCTCAGGACTTGCCTTATCTCTGTGTAAATGAGCTGAATAATTGTTTATTCAAGCAAATGTGCAATCTTTTGAGAAATGGGTTTGAATATAGATTGTAAAACATTGCAACTGATTGGTTTGTTAATGGCGGATATTCTGGAGGGAAAAGGGAAATCGAAAGGAGGAATAATTTTTCAGATGAAGTTCGAAAGCAATTCAAAATTCATTTCATAATCACAGATGTGTGCCAAATAAACCCATCCAGCACAAGTCACAGGCTTTGATTTTTGTCAAATCTGCAAGTTCTTTCCTTTGCTATTCCCACTATAACCTTTGGAGTGTGGCTAAAAATAATAAATAAATAAATAAGTTAGAATAAATGATTGCCTTCTAAATGCTCCATATACCTGTCTCTTTCTACGGTGTTGTGCTGTATCCACAAAATTACTGTCAATGTGCACAGTGGAATACAAATACTCTTCCCTTTGGGCTTGTAGTGAGCTCATGGTTTGAATAAAGATAAAAGTCAGAGCAGCTGAGAGTGCATCACGAGTGCAACTCCAGCATGCACCCACAACAAAGTCCCTGGCCCCTCAGCTGAAGTGAAAACCCTATTTTACAGAGAACATGCATGCACAGTATTTCTCTTACATGTCCAGACTCCCTATAAATCCTGTCAGGGCTGAACAAAGCCCGACAAAAGCCACGGTTAACAGGTACTCTCTCCATTTGAGGCTTATCCATCCTCTCACACAGTTCCATTTCTGGTGGTGTGCCCCAAACAGATCAATCCTACAGAGTTTTAGTTATGCTGTTTAGGCTGTGAGTCTGCAAGAAGGCATGTTAGGACAAAACTCTGCAGGCAGATATCTTGTTCTTGATCCCTTGGTGTCTCTCTGGTCCATCCCTCTCTTGGCTGTAATCTTCACAAACATTTGCAGCTACCATAAGAATAGTATGATTCTTTTCCTTTCAAACCTTTTCTTCAACAGCTTTACACTGCTTTTGAGTTGCTTTCAAAACATCAATGGTTGCTGGAGGAGCATTTACTGCTTCACTAATAGATTGGAAACTCATCCGGAAAGCAGCAGTGCAAACAAAACAGTTATATTAAATGATCATTTTTTCAAAAAGACCCTTGTAATTCTTAATCTTCAGACTTGTAAAATATTATAGGTTGTTCAACTAATACAAAAATAAAGGGCTCATTGGCTGTAGTTAAGATGTCTTCACCCAAGTGCATTGCTTGCCTGGGATTCCTCCTGAGACTCAATGGTTCCTGTAACTTACACAAATAATTCCTTGGAGATGTGCATGAAACACAATATTAAAAGCATGTTAGGAAACTATAAGAAAAGTGATGATAAAGTTAGGTTGAAGAAATATTCAATAGATTATCCAGTAAGAGCATAAACATACTACAAAGGCATCCATTGGAATACACAGGGGGAAATGGGGTTTTTTAAAGCCCTGTCCCTTAAAATGGTCCATGTCACCATCTTGCAGTCTGCTTCCCCACATCTCCCTTGCAAGTCAGACAGCAATTCTTTCTGTTCAATCAATGAACAGAAAGAATATCATAACAAAATAAGAGTTTCTAGTCAAGGATAATGATAATCAAGTAACTTGAACAAATGGTTTTAGAATTAGCAATAAGCCGATTTTTTTTTTGCATGGTACCACAATAAATTTCTATCAAGATCATGTATTCACTAAAAGCAACATTGATTTGCGGACCTCTGAAGGAAAAAGTTGGGACTAGTAAGCAAATTGGAATGACCTACTTGTTCAACTATCCCCACTGGTAGGACAATGTCTTACTCATACTTCTGTACCTGCTGGCAGTTAGTGCTCAAATATTGAAACTCTAGCTCACTGAACTACATTTTCTGTTGCATTCAATGGCAAATATAAATTTTTGTGCCTGTTATTTGAAAAATAATTAGGACTTCTTTAAGAAATGTGGCTTGAAATAAAATACTTGATTTATCAGTTTAAAAAATTATGAAAACCCTTGGAATGTGTAGAGAGGCCCGTGTTGCAAGTGTTATCTAATGAATATGACTCTAAGGTCATGTTTATTCTCACAAATACCACAGTTTTTCACGAAGGCAACAGAAATATGCATGCAAAGCTTCAGCAATAACGCAAATTATGATCTAAACTCACTGTAGCCATGATATCTTTTAGAATGAACTCCTATCAGAACTCCTCATCTTCACAGCTCCAAAGGCTGAAAACATTACACCTTTTCAAGACTTTAACCAAGCCAAAAAAAGAAGTGCCATCTCACTGTAATAATGCTGTCTTAATTATGTACAATACTTAGCACTAGTTTTACACCAGATGAGTCATAGTAGAGGCTTGTACTTTACTGTTTGACTAAATCCCACAGCACTCAGAATTCCCTGCATTGAGTGCTTACCAGCTTGTGCTTAGCTCTTTCCTCAGACCATGTCTGCTGGATCTTTTGGGGAAGGTTAGTTTGAAGGGTGCTGCACTGCAATGAAGAGACACTGCAGTTGGAAATTAGGTCTCGGAGTCAGTGAGAACATGTCAGAGAAAAGTTGCTCAGGTGTCTATGCTTTCCCATTCATGTCCATTTTAATTAACTGGGATCCTAAAATGATAGACCTGGGTTTCATTCCTTTCTTTTTTAAAAGCAGTTAATCTTCTGAATAGAAAGCTGTTCATTTTTTGTCATCTTGTGCTGTTTGTTGTAACAATTAAGATGACACCAAACAGGTAACCTAAACACAGTTTTTTATGGAATTCTCCTTCACTTGTCTTACACCATCTACTCTTTTATTGCTAAAAATAAGCAGATACCTATCATTTTATGAAAAATTTTTACCACTGGGGTTTTTAACAGCATGGTCTGCTGGGCACTTCTTCATTTGTGCAGATTTTTTCTCCTCCCTGTGTTTTGGGGCTTCATGAGATCAGTGAAATTTCCTGGTAAGCACAGGATCTTTTCCCAGGTCCTTTTAAATGCTGATGCCCTGGAGAATACTGGCTATTCTCAAGTCAGTTGTTACTTTGACAGTTCAGCTTTCTAGATCTGAAACATATGAATAATACCTCTTTTGAGCCTTCAAAAGTGGTGCTGGAAACTACAAAGGGAAAACACCCTTATATAGATTGTTTTTTAAAAAAAAATTAAGAGCAGATAGACTTGTAGCCGAGTATACTGCAGTCTTCATTCACAGTCAGCAGGAGAGGTAGGTTCCAGCTTCTTTGAATCTCTGTCTGGAAGACCATGTGGGAAATTTAATGTCAGACATTGTAAAAATTGTGCCCATCTGCCTCCCCTCCTTCACCCAATAGATACCCAGGGTACCTAAGTACCTGACTATCACAGATCACTGGGATCACTGCTGTAGCCTCTCTCTATGCAAATGACAAATATTCTACTCATTAAACATCCTTGTAATGAATGCCCTGCTATGGCAACTTCCAAGAGACTCTTGTATTATTGAAAGAAGCAAAACACTTGATGTTGAAGTAACAGCTAGTTATGGTACTCACCAGTATCAGCTGATAGTCTAAAGACACACTTCACCAGGAAGCTTTCACTCCTGCTCTATTATTTAAATAGAAGAGGGGTTTTTTTGCAACTTGGTGCCTCTAAACTGAAGTCTACTACATTTGGCTAGTAGGGTCCTTCTAGTAAACAGTCAGTGTTTTTTCAAAGTCTTACCAAAAACTTTACCCAGAAGAAACCCCAACAAGTGATGTGCACACCACACTATTATGTGATACAAAAAGAATGCATCCAGGTGAAGGAAAAAAAAAATCTTCCTGCTAACAAAAATATTTCATTTCCATTTTAGCCAGGAATGCACTAAATAATGCATCATGGCTCAGCTACTCAAAAGGTCACCTTTTGCTCTACAAGCAGCTGCAGCAGCGGTGTTCCTTTGAGACCCCACTCTGAGCACAGAACAAAGCGTGAGAGCTGACAACAAGCTTGGGGGATGCAGGTATGGGACAGACTTCTGGAGGCCTCCGAGAAGCTACAGTTGAGAACTACTGCCAAATTTTCTTTTTCTCATTTTTTACTTCAATCTCAAATAACCTCCTTCCTTTTCCTCCCTTCCTAAGTAAATTAGTCATATGCAAAATATGAGAAAATTAACAGCCAACTCGGATTTTGACACCATGCAGAGACAAGTATCCATGGAGATTAGGGACCTCCTGTTCATCACTGATTTCCCATCACATTTGACAGGAAGGTACAACAAACAGAATAAACTAGTCCCCAGAAAGGCACTCCATGAGGCCGAGTTCAGTTTAGAGGCTACCGAGTCCATTATTCCCAAATTACAAAGCAGCAAGCCAATTCCCAAACTAGAATGCAGGCAAGACCCACAGCTGCTTTAGATATATCCCTTGCATTTGAGTTTTTCATCCTGTAAATCTGGATGAAAGGAATTGGTGGCTTCTCAAATATTATCTCATTACCAGGAACTCAGATATTAGTTTTGCAGCTGGGAATCACTTCAGCTTTCTAGACTGGAGTGTTGGTTATAACATACAGACCTTAGTTTGGGGACAGCTTTTTTTAAAGGGAAAGAAAATCGGTGTCCATTATCATCCAGTTCAAAATCTGTCCTCCTAACAGGTGAGTAAGGGTGGTACAGAGGAGACATTCTGATCAGACCTGACTTTGGCAGGATGGTGGGCGAAGCAACATCTTGTTCTGGTAGGATTTTCACAGTTGTATTTTCTGTAGATCTAATCCTGTTCCATTTTCTGAATGCCTAGATCAAAATTGCCTACAACCAGAATAGTTTGTGTTTCAAATTAAATCAAACAAGCAAGGAGACAAATAACTACTGGGGAAACAAACAAGAGCGTAACTCACTGTAAAGGCTATCTTGCACTGATGCATAGCATTCTCTTCTAGACTACAGCCTGAGGAACACTATTTTTAAAGGTCCCACACACAATAACAGAATCATACTGGACATACATCTAACCATATATACCACTCATCTTTCCTTACCCAGAAAAACAAGCAAATCTTAAAAAGAGATGGGGAGAAAAAAAACCACCACAATCACCAACAAACTAAAGTGAACCAACTAGTGCACAAGTACTGTGAACGAACTAAGTATAAGGATTCCAGTGCTTATGCATTCTTTTTCCCATCGAGAAGTGCTTTCATCTCCTCTACTCACTCACATATCAAGATTGCAGCAGAAAACCCTCCGAGGTTTGGGATTTCTGTCCTTGATCCTGGGTGATGTAGGAGTCATTAATGTCAGCTGCCACTGTTAGCTTTCCCCACTGCAATGGCTCAGTGTCAGCACCAACCAGCACAAACCCCATGCCATGTGGCAAGGCCCTGTGGTTAAGCAGGCTGCCAGCCTTGAAGCCACAGTAGGCACAGCAAGGTGGCAGCAGCCATCAAAAACAGAAAAGAGAGCAAGGGCCCATAGGGCTCTTCAAATGAGTTGGCAACAAAATTTTAAAATTTGCACTTTAAAAACCAAAAAAGAAGGATATTGCAGAGCAATCAAATTCACCATAAACTGTTCTTTACAAGCTGGTGTTAACAGCAGGAGTTTTCAGCCAGTCTGATTAAACTGAAACTTCCTGCTTGTTCACGGGCCACTCTGGCATTGGCACAGGCACAGGAGGGCCCTGAACAGCATGGAGTTGTCTTCTTCAAGTCAGGAGAGAGCCCCATATGCTTCTGACAGCAGCCACTGCAAACATTTTCCAGCCATGTAACCATCAGATATGGAATTCAGGTATGGAATACTGGAATTCAGTCTGCATCAACAGACTATAGATAAAATATATACTGGACCCATCATTCAGTAGATACTTCAGGTGGGGCCGGGATATCACTGGTATCACTAACATCATCTGGCCAAGACCAAGCTGCATTGGTCTACATTAAAAAAGAGTAAAGAAAAGCAAGTCTATTATCAGTATGTTTAAATTTGGTCAGCAGGAGCGCATATCTCCTTTACAAAACATCTGTGAATCTGGAAAGTAGAAAAGGCTAAGGACACAGACCAGACAAGCACCATTTATTTTAAGTGTCTGATCCCAAAAATAACTGAGGATCCTAGCTAGAAATCCGAGCCAGAAAGCAATAGCTGCCCCTGGAGAGACAAAAATCCAGGGTTTACTTCTGGACCTCCAAACAGCTAATCAAGTGGCTGTACTAATGGCAAGAGAGTGGGAACATACAGTGTTTGTACTCCATACCTTTTCTTCCAGTCCTCAAAAGCCATGTGCTTTGGGCGTCCATAAGATTATTTTAGAGTCTTTAATGCAATATGAATTCACCAAAGAGCTTGACATAATTTCAACTATTCTAAGTCACGTCCTTGGACTCCCTCTAAAAAAGCCATCCTATCTTTACTGACAGTGTGGGCAGCCTGGTAAGTGGAGGTTTCCAGTGCAGACTCCTGCATAATGTGCTTCAAGTCAAGCAGTGACAATATTGCACCTGCCCCCTCACCCTTCCACCCCTTTTCCTCCCCCCTTGGATAACGAGATGTTTCACTTTGGCAGAGCACACTATGCCAAAGAAGTACAAACAGCTACGAGACTGGAGTAAGAGTGCATCTGTGTGAGCAAAGCACAGCTCACACTTTCTCAGCTTCACACTGGCGCAAAACCAAGTGAACACCAATGTGCTCTATCCCATCTCCAGGACACCACGGGCAGGAGAGCCCAGCCCAGCAGCTGGACTGGAGTCCCCCCGTGTTGCAGTGAGCACTACCCTTCACATGGTATCTGCTGGCCAATTAAGGTACAACCACAGTAATTTTTTGTCTCCTGAGCATATTTTCAGAGTTGGCCCCTTTGACTTCAGTATTTAACGGGTTGCAACCCAGTTAAGACATTCATAGACACTCCCAGACAACACAAACACACAGAATTGCTTACATATGGCTTTCCTTACAGTTCTGATTATCTGGGTAATTTATTCAGGTTGGCAAAGTTTGAGTGCTTTTCCATTTCCTCTGCAGAAGGGGAGCAATGTGATTGTTGCTGTGGTGATCCTTCCCTTAATATTTTTAGCCATAATCTGACTTAAAGTCATGACTGGCAATGGAAAGTGTCTTTTCTTAAAGGCAAAACATTTGTGAAGAGCCTTTTATTTTTCACACTGAATATANTTGAAATTCACATTGATAAATGTAAACATGTGATGTAAAGATGTTCCTTTATCATAATCAGGCCTGGGTTTGGCCTTTCTTTTGTAAGCCCTGTTCTCCTCCATCCACTTGGGCTAAAGCTGCACAGTCAGAACTTTTGTTCACCTGGGTTATGTTTCCAGAAAGGGATCTAACTTATTCAGACATATCAATGCAGACATTAAGAGCAGTTGCTTGTTTAATCCCCCAGGCATGGGATTTAAAACTCTACCCCCTTCCCTGTTACTGAGGTTAATGACTACTCTGCAGAAGGGGAGCAAAGCGATTTCATGTTTTTCCTTCACTTAAGAGGTTGCAGAGCCAGCATTCCTCTCTGTGCTGAGAGGACAGCAAATGTCAGCTCCCTAACTTCATTTATGCCTTGATCAATGAAGCTGTTGGCAGAGAAAACCGTGACACACGGTGAGGAAAGGAGCACAAAACTGATGGAAATGGTGATGGTATTCCCATTTGTAAGCCCTGTAGGCTTATCCCTGGAGGACTCCACCAAAGCAAGGGTAGTAGCACCACCCCACCAAACCTAGAGCTCTGCTGGCACATGGCAGAGGTGCAGAGCACATGAGGAGCTGAGGTGGAGGTCCAGTCCTCAAGTGTCCTACACTTGTGTCCTTCCCTTTATTCCAAATAGGAAAACTGAGAGGCCTGGGAATGAATGTGTTCTGAAAGTCACAAAACTTTAATTACACTGCCTTTCCATAACATGTTTCACAGTGAATGAAATGCATGACATTGAATTATCCCATGAGACTAACCATGGAAAATGATGCCATGAAGTATAGATGAAAATAAATCAACGGGCCAGTGGAAAGCTGTCCTCCCATTTAGTTGTGGTTTCCTGAAAATTATCATTTGGAATGAATTTTTGTTTGTTCTTTAAGATCTAGGATTAATCATTTGGGAAGTCTGACAATTGTTTCTATGTTTTGTACCTCTGGTGGGTGTTTCCTAGCATTTAAAACAATTTCCAGATTTTTATTTTTTTTTGAGGTGGGAAAAAAGAAGGGGCTGTTTATTTTCTATTCAGGCAAATACAAAGAGATATTCCAAAAAATTATATAAGTTCCATCATTGCAACTAAATATGTTTGGTGCATCTGAATAAACCAGATATTTGGTCCTGAAATGCACCAAGAAATTACCACAATACTTTTCATCTATAATGGGATTGCAAATATAGGTGATGTGAAACCATATAGTCTCTTAATTTTAATATGAGGAACTCCTAGAATCATAAGTAGAGAAACAATTTAACAAAGAGTATATAAATACCTACTTATTTACATACACACATTTACTATGAACTGCATTAAATATGATAGAATACTGCAGCACAATTATGTCCATGTCTTTTGCTTCTCACCGTTCCTCTAGAAAATTCAAGACTTTTAGGATTTCATCTGCAAGTTTTCAGTGAGTGCTAGAGACTTGTGCCTTCTAAAAAAGCAGCTCAGTCCTCTATGCTCTTAACACTCCCTGGATAGACTCTGGTAGATTCAGCAGCCTGTTGATGCAGCAGATTATGTCAGAGGTGCAAAAAAAACAACCACTCTAGCACTGGTGGAATGAGTAGAATGGCTTTCTACCACTGCTTCAGTATTTCCCCACCATCACCACCCTGAGCACTGGACACAGATAACACACCTGTGGCCAGACTCACCTCCACGATATTTTGGGGACACCCTGGATCCTCTGCAGTGGCTGAACAGTGACGCTGCACTTGTGCTAATCTGGGCAATGCCAACAGACCTCCCATAGCTGCAGCCAGCTGACACTGCTCCTCAACAATTCTCTCACCAGACCTCTGAGGACACGCTACACCTTGGGATATTAATCATGTGCTGGCATGGGAAGGGCAGGAAGTGAGAGCTGATTTGCTTTCACCTTGGCCTGTTTAATGCCCTGTCTCACACTGTGATGCCACCAGCACCTGAATAATCCGCAGGCATGTGTATGGTGTAGTGTGTATTCTTGCCCACACTGTGCCTTAGGAATGAAAGAATTCTGCAAAGGAATTAAGGGATAGTTCTGGCAGCTGGGGATGAGCACACAGGATCAGCTAAACCTCTCTTTTAGGTAATTTCAAGAGATTTCACTACACAGACCCACTTATTTAAACCCAGTCCCACTGTAACAGAAAAAAGAGCCAAAATAAAGCAGACTGTTGGATAGAGCTCAGCCTGCTTAGAGCTACTTTGACACTTTTCATTAGCTATGAATGCCAGGTCTTGCTTTCCATACTGACCAAAGGGTGCTGAATCCTGGCTCAGTTTCTCTCGGCATGCACCGCACCTGACCTAACTGAAATTTCATGGGACCAGACTGAACCTCCAAAGTCCTGCTCTGCTGCACTCAGTTTCATTTTCTCACAAAACTTTTGCATTAAGGCAACCTTCCACTACATCCTCCAAGGAATTAGAAGATTTCCTACCTGCTGTAAGGCAGCCTTATTGTGAAAGTGTATCACAACATAGCTTCTTACATGTTATTCCACACCAAGATTGCTGCCTTCTTTGCAGGGGACTGAGCCACAGCCCCTGTGGAAGCGCTGAACGGTGCATTTGCAAGCAGAATGTAGGTTTCTGTGCTATTTCTGAATCTCTGCAATTCACTTCCAGCCTTGCACGTGTACCAGGGTTTTGCCTAGATGCAAAGCTGAGGTTGAACTGTCAGTCACAATATACTTCGCTTTTTTCCCCATTTTAGCAAAAGGGATTAATATCTGCAAAGGATGGACACAGTTCAAAACACTGTAGCCTTAACTACACTGGCTCTGGAGCAAAATATCAAAGAGAGATTAAGGTATGTGCCAGAATTAAGTCTGTGCTATAAAATAAGGCTAACTAATGTCTAAATTACAGCCTTGCTGAAGTACAAACAGCAGCCTCCTTTGCTGTGCAGGTAAAACCAGGCTGAATTTTTAGCAGTGTATTTCCTAGCAATTTCAATGATTCTTGCTGACAGTTTAGTTTTAAGGACCAAACTTTCAGACAATAACTCATGACCTAATTCTCAAGTCAAGACTTCAGTTCAGACAATTTTCCCCATACATCCCTCAGCAATTTTGGAGAGAAAGGATTCTAAAAGAAGGCCATAGTAAGCACAAAAGAGACAAAAGCAGTTATCCAGACATTTAAACCAGATAAACCCAAGTAAGTACTAAAAATGGATTCTCAGCAGCAGTTTTTGTAAACCTATGTCAAGGCAGGAAAGAAGTTGGAGGATCTTAACTGGTTACTTACAGCCTCCCACCACCTGCTCACCTCCACCCCAGGAGAAAATAAGGTAGAAAATAATTCTCAGTTACAACCAACCAATATGGGTCTCCCTCCTTCCTACCAAAAGATATTAAAGTATCTTTAGTCAAAGCTGTACTATGTAAGGTAGAGAAAGTACTCAACTTTTAAATAAAGGGAAAGAATACATTCAAACAAACTGAAAAAAGCAGCAAGACCAGGATTTTTACTGTCTCGCCTGTCTACAAAGCTTAATTTTGAATTACCTTTTTGGCTTGGCTACTTAGTCTACACACTCAGATATTTAAATTATGATTAATTTTTCCAGCTCCTTAGAATATAAGCTTAATTCTAGTAATCACAGCTGCTCATTGCTATAGCTTGCTAAAGCTTATTTAAGTTTTCAGGCTCCAACTTCCATCTCTGGGTACCTTTAAGGAGGAGACACATCTGTCAGGAATTATGTTGATAAATTTTCACTTTTGTTCAGAAGGAAATATGGTTTAATGATCTGTTAAAGTCATCTTTGGGACTAATTTTCCATGACAGAATCTGATCACATCACAGCCTCATTGCACTAATTCAAGAGGAAGTTACCCCATCACAATGGCTCTCCCTCCACCTTTCCCATCCAGCTTCTCTTCTAATTAATCCTTTCTGTACAGCGTAGTTTGGCTATAAGAAAAGTAGGAAGTATATCTTTGAGAAACTACCCCTAGGCCAGATAGACAACTTTCTGATGACAGATAGAGAACAATCAGCTTTGTCTTTCTATTGTACCATCAACTGTAAGTGACATAAAAACTAGGAAATTCAATACTATGAGGAGAGAGGCAACAGACAGTCTCTCACCAGGGTTTCACAGTCACAGACTCTGGGTTTCTCCACCAGCACTCCTGCTCGGCAGGACAAATTTGATCTGGGCAGAAGATTGTTTTTCTATCAAGTTAGTTGCAGTACTTTAAATAAAGGTAACATTTGCTCCAGCACAAAATTTGTCATTGCTATTTCCAACTTCAGAGGGTCTTTGGACTTTCAAACCATTCCTGGAGAACACATGAGTGATATCTATGTTGTTGATATCTGCAATATCAGTGCTCTGCATGGTGTGCCCACTTTACCTGCAGAAGGCTCCTGGGGACCTTATTTTTGGGTCTGCTCCATTGTCAGAACCTCGTCTAAAAATATGAGAACCTTGGCTCCCTAACATTTTAGACAGTCTTTTTGAGGCAGATCCCATAAAAATTATGGAGCAGTTCACAACCCACACGTGCATATTTTGAAGCACAAAATGTTCCAGAAATTCCTGAATTCCTGGTATATTGTCCACAATTTCTACCGTCTGTGCTATTTTCCTCCTTTTTTTTTTTTTTTTTACTCACTTCAGTAAAGATCAAAAGTCAGTATATTGTTCTGTTTTATGTTTTATGGATCAAATCCCTCTAGATTAATATCTACAGTGGCATACAGATCTGCAGATGTATTTTTGTGGAAAAAGTTTAAAATAATTTGAATATTGTTCAGTATATCATAGTATTTTGTCTGTTCATTTTTAATTGCCTCTAGAGTGAAGCTTTATGTTTTTTATTTGAGCACAAAGATTTCTTTTATGCCTGAAATTTAAATTAGCATTGGGCAAAGCAATTCCATAAGGAGTAAAAGAGAGGGGATCAACATTTCACCTTCCATCAGAAAATAATACATCCAAGGTGAGATACAGAGGGAATGTGCCCTGAGCTGGGACCCCCCATCTTCCCACCATTCAGTCCTGTGATTTGGTGCAGGTCTGAACCCACCCATCCCATGAAAGGCTCCCATTCAACTGCTCCTGGGGAGACTTTGAAGACCATCACAGAAGCCTTAAACCTCTCATGCTCAAACTGAGTGTTCCTCTTTGCTTCTTTGCCAAAAACATCTGAGAGGATTTTGGTCTTTTACACTCTTTACAGATCCTGTTTCCTAAGCAGGAAACAGTGGCAAGTGTGGCAAGCCATGGTAGAAAGCAACTGAAATCCTTCAAGTGCCAGTGTTTGTCCCCAAAAAGGTTTACAGGCATGAATGTGGGAGGAGAGCACCTGGCCTGAGTGGAGCTACCAGAGTTTCAGCAAACACAGACTGCGCTGGAAGGGGACGCTTGGTTTGTGGCCTGTTGGCCTGTAGGGAGAAGGAGCAGAAGAATAAAGGAGTTCCTCAGATACAGATGAAAAGGACCATTAGGTTATCAAAACCATGTGGATGTCAGGGAAACACCTGGACCTCTCTTTGGGTTTTGCAGCTGATCTCAGAATATTCAGTGGAATGCTGTCCCTGTGTGGCATCCTTACAGGGGAAACTAACACACAATTAGAAGTTTGTTTCATAATACTGTGTTATTTACAAACACACTCACTTGAAAAGGGTGAAAGTTGGTGTTGGCTCTAAGTGCTTTTTGTTTATAGATTAGTTCTCAAAAATTAACTCTGATAAACCTGACTGCTTCTGATGGCAACATAAAACAGATCCAAAACCTAAATGTCTGCCTCTAAAGTAATCCAAACCAAAAGTAGTCATCTGATTTAAAATCCCTCCTTTAAAATCCTCTGATTTTAATTGCTTTTGACTCCCTAGATGAAATGAAGGATCTTATCCCCCTCATTGCCTGTACACAATCCAAGGGACAGTCCTGAAAACATTTCTCCAAATGCACATGACCAACAACAAAATCTGATCAAGTGACTTCAGAAGGAGTTTTTCTAGTGGTATATGTGTGCTGCTAGGGGGAACAGCAAGTCTCTGCTCTCTTTTGGTACAGCACTTCCATTACACAGCCCCAGACAGATACATATGATAGCACTGTGTCAAAACCATGAATAACAGACAAGGTGTCAGAGATAGAAGAGAGGTAATGGAGATTAACAATTTCCACTTTCTGATCCTCTAGCAGATGTACTGTCAACGCTGAGCTTTCTTTTACAAGAGGGGATCGACAAAGTACTTTTCTGCTCTCCCATACACTTGTCCTTTGGAACAGAGCATGGTGGAAGGCAGCCCATGATGAGCTCTCCTGCCCTTTCTGTCCAGCATAATTTTTAAAAATTCTATGGCCTTACTGTATTTTATGCCCAGTCTCCCTTGCAAAGGCTTGGTGCTGTTCAAAAGAATCATTTGATCAAGGATTTGTCCATCTGTGCTGAGAAAACAACTGCCACAGTCCCTCAAGGATTTCAGTTTTGACCAGATGAGAGATACCGAAGATGCTGCACTAACACACAGCCCTCACAGTTTTTTATAAGATCCTTGGTGTTGCCAGTACCATTGCCTGGTTTGCACTAAGCCAGTTCTTAGGTATCACACCATTTCTCTGTTCAAAAATATTCTGTGATTTGTCCAGGTAGGCTTTTTATGCAATCATGTGCTCTTGTTAATTGGTTTTGTTCCAGTACAAGATGTTAGTTTTTCCTAGCATAGCATTGGTCACACTACAAAATAAACTCACATATCCCATCCTAAAGGCTGCAGTATTTTCATGCATTTTTAAGTCACTGTGTCTGTAATGCCATCCCTTCAGGGATCTGCTAATGGATACTAGATTATGCATAATTTTTTAAACTGTACACCAAAATTAGGAAAAAACCACAGACTCTACACATGAAGTGTCATTGTTGTGAATTGGATTTATGATACCTAAAGAATCAACAAGTGGACTGGCAATGTAATGTACTTGGCTTCAGATGCTAATGTCTCATGAGATGAAGTACTTTCATTGAGTGCTGAAAACTGGACCTGGTTACAGAAGTTCCAGTCTGACCAAGTACAGATGTTTTTCAAATGAGGGGTTACTGGATTTGTCAAAGATATAAAAAATGCCTGCATTATCCTAGAAGCTGCAATAGGGAACCTTATGAAGAGTGTCAGCCTAACACCTAATGGAGAAACTATATACTATAAAGATAAGAGAATGCTATGGCTCCACCACAGAGCCTGCAATTTAACAAAACATTCCAGGGAACTGCAGTCACATTCTATGCCTTGGAATGTCCAAATAAGTTTGTTCTTGACTTCTTCTAAGTATCTAGAAAACCTTGAGGATCTCAATTACAACCCTCTACAATGCAAAGGAAAAACCCAAAAAACAACAACATG
>VWZN01002800.1:604720-637042 GCA_013396955.1 Regulus satrapa
GACTAAGAAATTGATACATTTGGAATTTATCCCTCCATCATAAGCTCAAACCTGTTTCAAGGGAAGTCAGTGACAATCAAGGATCAGGGTCCATTCCAGTTTATATCTTTTAATGGATATTTGAAATACCAGCAAACATGTAGGTGTCCAGTTCCTTTCAGCACACAAACTCATGTGCTCTTTTACAATACAAATATTTTAGAACTGTTGATGCCTGCATCTTGCTCTTACCTTTACAGTCCTCAGAAGCTATGATATAACAATATTTAGTTAATTTATTTTAAAATCTCATCATCTTGTCTGCACAACAAGGGTTCTCACATGGCTGAAGACACAGGCATTCCCCAGGCATATTTGGGATGCTCTTCAGAGCTTTAAGGAGAGCAAGGCACAACATGAGCAGCAGCCTACATCTGAGGGCTGTCCTCATCCTCCTGCTACATTGAGGTGCAGCAAAGCACACAATCTGTGTGAAAGATCCTCATATGACAAAGCCAGAAAAAGGAGATAAAAATCAGGAAGATAAGCAGAGTTCAAAAATTTCTTACTCTGTTTCCTTATTTGTGTCTCCTCCTGAGTATTCTTGGACATGATGAGGAGGTGCAGGAAGGTTACAGCTTTCCTGACAAGCTGGACTCAAGCCTGAGTCCACATAATTCACAAGAGCTGATATAGTCCAAGAAAAGCTGCAGAGTTAACAAAGTCTGGACACCTCATCTTGTCCAGTCCTCTTGGAAGGAAGTCTCCTTCCAAATCACAATATCAATATTAAATCCAAAGTTGTGACAGAAAAATTGAAGTGAGTGTAAGAGACCTGTAGACAGAAAAGTTGTGGAGGAAGTTACCAAATCTGGAAAAGAAACAGCCTATATTTAATTAAATTTAAAAAAGAGAGCACAAAGTATTGATCTGATCTTTGCCAGAATAAAATATTAATCATGAGACCCTTCCCTTACACCAACCACAACCATTATAATGATAAAAAACACAGGAAGATAATAAAGTTATCTCACAAAAGAAGAAAGAAAATAACCCAGGGAGATAGGGAACACCATTTGTACCAAACATATTTTCTTAAAATATTTTTGCCATAAATAAAAGCCTTAATAAAGCTTTTTTTTTTTTTTTTAACTTACTAAAGTCTTTCTTTGTTTTCTTGGGCAAATGTTTGTAAATCAGAGAGGGAAATGGCCAGTAATCGTCCCTTGCATATTTGCAGGAACCTTCTTGCTGCATATTGCAGGACCCTAGCTATTGTGTGAAAGTAATGCCCATTGGGATGGTAGGGATCACCTCACAATAAATCATAGAGAATTTTACCAAATTAATCTCTCCCTCATCTTCCCCTGTGCTCTGTCTAGTCATCTGTCTCTCTGCGATTTACAGGATAACACATCCCAATTCTATGGGTAACTCCAATTAGCAGCAGGCCATAAATCAACCTCTTCTTGTTGCTCTGAGTGAGTTGCCTACCCTACAACCCAGGAGTCATGACTTTTTCATAGTTTCTTCATCTCCCATCCTGCAAACATTAAAATAAGAGCTCTCAGACAAAGGATATGGGGAATATTCCATTTTTCTAGGAAGAAGAAAGAACTTAGTTAAAGCCCTGGAAAGTCCTGAGCCTTGCATTTAATGTCATTAGGTTATTTTAATTTTTCTGGGATTCTGGAGTTGCTTTATAGCTCTAAGTAGTCTAATTCTAAGAACTTCTAATGAAAGCATTTGTCTTCAGGAGCAAATTAAAATGTCCCAACATATTTTCCAAATCTGTCTAAAATAGTTCTCAATGACTTCTACTGAGTTCTGGTCCAGAAAAATCTACATAGCTCATAAGTGGTACAAGTGGCACAGCCCAAATAATGTGTATGATCCTACCCCAAGCACAGCCCATGCACTCCCTGAGTGACCAAGCCTGTTTGCATGTGCACACAGCCACAGGACAAAAGCAGTCCAGTATCAATACCCTCCCCATAAGGATTAATACAAATAATAAAACATTAATAAACTTAATAAAAATGCAAGGCTGGTCACTAGCAGTTGGAGGCCATGTGCCGGTTTCTCTTTCAAGAACCAAGAAATACGCATGTGATGGTGTTCAGGGTGCCTTAAGAGCTCAGGGAAGTCTGAGTAGAGCATCTAGAGACACTTTCTTAACCTTATGGATACCACTTATTTTACAAGTCCATTCTGCACATGTGAAAAAAACCCAGCTGTCGCATACCTTAATTGGAGTCATGGAGGAAAAAATAGAGGAGTCAAGAGTTACGAGGTCACAGAGAGATACTCTTCAGTGGCTTCTTGCACAGCTGGCCCCTCAATAGGACTGCAATGCCCAGGAGAGACCTACAAATACAGTGTCCAAAAGAGGATGGAAATGCTGCAGAGTATTTAGTGAGACAAGGTCAGTGATGTCAGCAGTTTTGAAGTAAAACGGGTATTAAATGAGAGAACTTTAACCTTACTACTAAGCCTGTGAAGGAATTCAGGGTCAGATGGCAGAGTTTAAACAGTGAAAATATTTTTTTTTAAACCCTCTCAATACTTGCAGTTTGGAGAAACTAGTGATAGCACAGGCATGGGACAACTGAGGGATGCAGTTTTATGTAGCTCTTAAAGTAGATCAAATATTTTGGCTTACATTTTTTCCTGAGAATTCAGTTATACAAGTCCTCAGAGGCAATTCTGTGACTTTTTTTTTCCCCAAATGAAAGCTGAGTAAGAATTTGGCCCAGGTGAATTTGCAATAAAGGACCCATGAAACCATAGAAGGAGAAACTGCATTTGGAAGGATTGACAAGGCTCATTGATACTGTTGCCAAGGTAAGAAAGATCATTCAAATATACTTGATGAAAATCAAATATATTTCCAGCTGTTGCCATTTCAGCATGATATGGTTCAGTACTCACAGAAAAGTCCATGTGTATTTATCCAGATCTGATTATCATACTCCAAGGGTGGGTGTTGGGCCAAATGTGTCCCATAAGCAACACACCTTATCTGACTATCTCTGCATTGGAAACATAAATTGCTTTATTTTAAAAATAAGTTTAATAATTATGAGCCTGCATTTAACTCTTCAGCTAGAAGTTAACTGTTTGTCAGACTGATAGATCTTCTTCTATATAGGGCTAAAGGAAACTTTATGGCAAGAGGGCATTTTTCCTGCTGCCAAATTATTTAGGAGTACTTGCTGCTTTTCCCTAGGTCCTTTGAGACACCATGACAACCCTAGTAAGTCAGGGACAGGCAGAGGTCAGCACCAGAGCTCAGTTCTTTCTTCTGGAAGGAGCTGAGTCATTTTGTTCAGAGAAAGATGTTGCTTCACTAACACCAGTAACACTTCAGTAACAGTAGTATAGAAATAATAACTTTATTAAGACCATCATTTTTAAAGGCTGAATTTTGCCTCTAAGTTTTATGAGTGCTTCTAGAGGAAAATTTTGCCTGATGCTCTCTCCTGATGTGAATAAATCTATGCCTCACTGACCACACAAACTGCTTGGTGCGATCAAATGTGATGGAAGGAATCACGGACTAGGATGTTTGAAAGATCAGGCTCTCCATAGATGAGCATGTCTCAAATGCAATTTTCTAGGTGGAAATTCCATTAGAAATCTTCTGCTTTCTGCTTCTTTCTACTGCAAGATTTATTGCTCAAGGGATCAACAAAATCTAGTCAGTAGACCCACTCCAAACCTGGTTAGCCACAGCAGTAACCATTACAAAGCCCCTGAAATTTTCAGTGGAAATTTCTATCTATTTTTCAAAACCTGTGGAAGAAGCTACTGGCACATATTTACAATGTTCAGATTTGCCTTCAAATTATCTATCTTCAGCTTTGTGAATTTTCTGCTTATGTCTTCAGATCTGGAGTTCTCACAGACCACCTGCATTAAAGCCAGGTAGTCAGCCTGCCAAAACCAGAATTGAGAGCAGGCTTCAGTGATGAAAGAACTCAACTGAATCTTGACCTCAGGGCACCAAATTTTTCTGGTACAGTTAGAGATTTGTGCAATGTGCAATTATGCAAGAGCTCTAAGAAGTAAGGGAAGGTTAAAGGAAAAGCCCAGAATTTATCAACCCTGTGCCCTTGCTGGGGTGCTGAAAAAGAATTTTGACATCAGATAATGTCTTGTGCAGCTAGGCTAAAACACTGCAATGTTTTCATCACCCATTGAGGGCTTTCTCATTTAGGATTTGGGGGAAGGAAATTGTGGGTAGGTGTGAGTGCATGAAAACAGTGAGAAGACACAGAGGATAGTTTCCAAGAAAGTCAAAGAAATTGTTTCTCTTCATTCACATTTAATTTTCTCCTCCAATACCTGCAGTTCTCTCTGCTTGATTTTATTATCAGCAGAGTACTGGAATATCACCACTTTGGCATTGACATTCTCTTCAGAATGGAGAGCTGATGGTGAACGTATTGGCCATGATTTCAGTTCACCCTTTTGAACGGTTGTTATTCCAAGCTCCATTATCCATTTAGTTTTGAATATGTCTGCTTCCTGTATCTCCTCTACTCATGATTTTATAGGTGTCTGCAAAATAAGTACTCTCAGCTGTGTCTAAGACATGTCAAGAAAGTGATGTGCAAAGTATAGGAGGTTTCCTCAAGTTTTGGGGTATCTAAATATCAGCTAAGAATAATAACAAAACTGAAAGTCAACTTTAAGTCACCAAGCAGCTTAGACCCATGATTTTATGTCTCTTTCATGGCACTCCATCACTGACAGGATAAAGAGTCTCACTCTATTCAGCTGCTGCTTTCATACCTTTGAACAGCTTGGTCTCCCTCTCTATGCTATTTCTGTCCCTCCACAAGGACTCCCTTGCTGAACACTACAATTTATTACATGAGTATTTCTCTCATCAGCTGCAGCATTTTGCTGAGGTGGTTTCCTGAGTCCTCCATCAGCGGTGCCTAGGAAGCCCTAGCAGCTGCAATTCAGGCAAGGATACCTTTGAAGACTGTATCCCTTCAATTACACTATTTCAGAGCAGGCAGAGACAGTGCCCGATCATAGATCCCCCACATGCAACGTGGTAGGCTGACTGACCCGAGCTGGTCTTTTTCTTGGCTTCTAGTCAAACTCTGTCTCTGCTCATTTCAACTCTTTTGAGCTGCAACCACCTCAAAGGGCGTCTCACTGGCAGCAAAGTTCTCTCCAGTTTACACCTGAAGTCTGGTTCTCCGTTTTCCATCACAGTCTGAGGGCCTTTGAATCACTCTGTCTCCTCCGGAGGGTTGCAGACACGCCTGTGATTTTCCAACCACAGGATGTTCTGTACAGGGAAATTTCAAAAGATACATAGAAATAAGAAAGTGCTGATTCACAGGTACTCTACGGCAGAAATAGAGGGAGTATTTCTTTAGCATGCTACTGGAAAATCTCTCTTTCACTTCAGGGTGAACATATATTTTTAAATACCATGCTTTGAGTCCATGTGTATGTCATAAATTCCTTACTGATCTCCAGGGCTGTGGCTATCTGATTGTCACTCTGCTACAAGCCACAGTTTCTTCCCAGATGTCATTAGTCTGTGGAAGATCCTTTTTCCATCCCTGATGCCTGTGAGATCAAGTCCCAAACAAGGCTGTTTCGATAGACCTTTATCCTGAAGAGAAATGCACTGGGGAAGTGGGCACACAGTTTTCATTTTGAAGAGCCTAATTCAGGACATTCCATTACCATACATCTAGTATTATTGATATCTTGCTCTAATTTTGAAGTAAATGCATACAGAATGAATAAAAGCATTGAAAAAAAAAAGGCATTTGACATTGTCATATCTAAGCACTTCCATTCCCTTTACTTGAAAAACATTTTTTTTTTCCAATAAATAAATGATATTTGGCTTCTCTTTTGAAATTCAGACAGATGTATTAGAGATAATAGAGTCCCCGGTGGAACTGATGTTTCAGTTCCAAACAAACATGGGATTTGAATTTCTCTTTTGTTTTGCTTTCTAATAAGATCAGGTACTATATAGATAAGTTTGGGAAAATAAGTGGGTTTTTTCCCCAATAAATAGTTCATACAACAAAATAGATTTGACCAATTTATAATGAATGTGAAGTCTTCTGAAGTCAACTGAATTTTGTATGTTAATCTCTAAGCAAAGTAATGGTAAAAACCCAAAGATACCATAAAATAATTTTGATAATTTCAACTGTTCAATTTTCCAGAAATATTGCCAAATTGTTGCTACCCAGTTCTTCAGAACCAGTAAAAACAAGCTTTCACAAAAATCTCAAGTTTATAAAAATATTTTCTTTTACATTCTCTAAAGCAGAACTTGAACTAATACAGTGAAACAGTCCATTTTATCAATTTCTGCTTTAATTAAGATCCTCTCAATGGGGATCATTCTTTCAAATTGAAAAGAAAAAAAAAAAAAAAGTTACTTTTCTATTTCTCATTTCCAAACATACATGTATGTGCAAAGAGGGGTTTCAGACTAAGGAAAAAAACCACCAAGGGAAAACGGGATTTAAAAGAGTTCTTCAATTTTTGTGGTTTTTTTAAGAGAGAGGAATTTTTTTAACTGATTCTGCATACAAATACCCAAAGATATAGAAAGGACAAAACCTTATAGTCCAATATGTTGTGTGAAAGACATGAAATATTTTCACTTCACCCTGTCAAATGCTTTTTCAAATTCTTTGTAAGATTCCCAGTGTAGGCTATTCCTGAAAATGGCTCTTTAATGTAAGGTGGGCTATGCCGAGCAAAAGTTCAACCCTGTATAAACAAGAATATCAAAGGCTGTGGCACACACACTGCTCAGTTTCAGCTGCAGCAGAGAGGTAAAGATGGCTCTGATGTGGCACTTCAGAGCTGAGAGTATGGATTGACATGAGGGAAAAGACTGGCATACTGTATTAAAAAAGCCTTTTAGGATAATGCCAGGAATGTGCTAAAACTAGAAGAGTATAAGTTAAGAAAACAGAGCCACCAGGAGAGCTAGCTGGTCAGAAGGCAGGTGGGGTGAGAGGTTAAGGGGAGGGATGTGAGAAGGTACAAGAGTTTTTCCCTGTGCTCTAGACCCTCTCACACATGAGCTGGTTGAGCTCAACCTTTAAGATAAGGTTAGCATCTACTCTTGTAAGTAGAGCAACTTCTGAAAAAGGACCAATGCACCTTTTGTATCATGCAGTATTAAGGTATGAAGCCTGCTGTGGCTTGGCTACAGCTGTGGTTAATGCTGCACAGTCATCACTCAAAAAGTATTTGAGGAGTGCAAAAGTGCCTTTGTTCTGGGGGTGGGGGGGCATAAAACCACCACTAACACATTTATTGAGCTAGAAATGGGTTGCTGCCCAAGGACACCTGACAAATGTTGCTTCAAAATCAACACTTCAGACATGAGTGTTTCCAAAGAATTCCAGAAAATCTAATCCGCCTCATTTCAAACATCCATTTGTTTTCTTTCAGCTTTTAGAGCCAAACAACTTTCCTGCCTGCCTGAAATTTTATAAAAATGACTGTTAACCAGAAGAGGCTGGCAAAGGTCTAGGTGACCTTTTTTACTGTATTCCAGCAAACCATGAAGCTAATTTTTCTCCAGCTGTGGAACATTGTATTATTAAGCAAGGTGTTCTTGCATACTGTGATGGTTGAATTTTTTGCTTTGTCTTTGAAGCCTGTTATTTTCTTCACTAACAGTCCAAGAGATGCAATTTTTTTTAAGGCAACTTTAAAAAAAGTAATTAGCGATAGTGATTGGTAATTAGTGATACTCCATTAATACAGTTCTCTTTATTAGCCAGAGACCTAGCCCTGCAAAGCTGGCCTTAACAAGCACCATTTGTATGAATAATCTGTAGTCTCTTACCAACAGATCACAACTATAAATTTACCCAGTGATTATTGTTCTAGTTTGTATTTACGAAAGATATGTGAAAGAGAATTCCAATTTGACTTATTACATACACATTTTCTTCATGTGGACCTCCAAGTATGATTGTTATTGCCATTACAGCCAGCACTGTTTAAAAGAGATCTTTGAAGAAACACTTCAGTGTTCAGCTTTGGGATTTCAGGCTATTATTATCAAGCTATGAATTGACCTAGTGGTGCTTTCTAACTTTCTGAAAAAATATAAATACTTGATACAAGAAGTGGAAATTAAATGGGGTATGCTCAGACATTTCTGATGTAAAATTGAAAAACTGCAATAAATGTGCTTTTAAATTTGTCTCCTCAGAGAAAATATCTCTACTTTAAATCAGCTGCTCTCAAAATGATTTATAACATTCATCTTCAATGATACCAAGATTTTTAAAATATGTGAAACTTGGTGAATCATGGCTATTCCATGGGGTGATGCAGCATAATACTGCTTGAAGATGCACCCTGACCTTCCATGGTTTGCATTACTGGGAGACACACTGCTATGGTGGAACAAGAGTTTGAGAAGGAGTGATTGTTTTGCTTCAGCTCTGAGAAAATGCTAGGAGTGTGAAGGTATGCTTTGAAATGAGTAAAGACTGATTGCTTCTAACTCCTTCCAAAAGCATAGCAATCCATCTTTGCATCTCTCATCCTTTGAAACTGTACCTTACATTCCAGTAATGGCCAGGACTCCTTACATAGGCTTTTCACATTAGAGATTACCAAGAAGTTCTTCATCACAAATTCTGTTGACCAAACTAGTCAACAAAAATTATTTCAGAGAAAAATGACAATTCTGAAAAAAAACCCCATTATTCTGGTTTCTCACATAAGATTTCTTGTCTACTAAAGAAATAGTTGTTTGATGATTTTCCAAGATCTCATCCATGAGACAAGAGAACAGCAGAACAAGGAACTTTATCATGTTTCTCCCTCATGAGTACTTTAGTCCAACAAGCCATTCTTTACCTGGAGAGCATAAGGGATGTTGCTTTCTCCTTTGCCAACATGGGAAGCCAACTGAAAAGTATCACTGGAATGAAAACTTTTTTTTTTTTTTTTTCCCAGCTGTAACATATTAAAATAGTCAAGCAGTTTAATTACAGATATGCCTCAAATATGATCAGTTTCTTGTGTAAGGTTAAAGCAAAGACCTTGGAATACCTAACACTCCTCAGGTTTCAGGAAAGTTTCAGACTGAGGAAATTTTTATCTCTGACTCCCAGTAATTTTACACCTTGAGAATGAGACCTGGGTGTGAACCAAAGGAGACTTGGAAACAAAAGAAGGAGACCCTGATACACTGAAGGACAGAAATCGCTCTTTTTATGACCTCTGACATTTAGGCTTCATTTTAATAGGCTTTTCTTAAGCCTGTGGGTTGCTGGCTGAATTTCAGCCTAATGTATGAATGATGCTGAAATTGAGCCCTGAAAGTACTCACTCCACTAACCAGGAATTCTCACATTATTACTGCACTAATAGTGTCCTCCATTATGACAGCTGTACAGCAATTTGCCTCTACTCAGCATTGTACCATTTTGGGAAAGGAGGCTAGGTAACCAAAATGGGAATTTGAATTAGGCTTGACTTGAAATTTACCATAATAGAGAGGATTAGAAGACAGTATATGTTCCATAAAAAAAAAACCACCTCTATTCATACATCTACAGATTCACATCAAGATCCAAACCACGTGTTTGTTTAGAAAGGCAGTATGCCTTTTTTTTTTTTATTCACCCTTTTATTCACAAAAATAGTGTAAAGTGTTTCTTTACAGAGAGACTGTATTGCAGAGAGACTGCAATAGTCTCACTGCTGAAAACCCCAGCACAGCAGATTAAAAGGGAAGCTGTGCAGAGGCAGCAATGTGTTGTACCACCCAGGGAGAGCTTGGGTACACATCAAATGAGCCCGACCTTCAGTGTGTGGGTGTGCTGAGATTTAAAAGAGGTTCCCAGTTGAGGAGAAAGAGGAGTCTCCATTTAAGCTAAGTATCACATTCCACATGTGTTAAGAAAGATGAATTTCTGGATTTCAGGGAGCCTGCCTAAGATGCAGTTAAGGTATTCCAACAGATAAAATCCTCTCTGCCTGCTGCATTAAAACACTACTAGCTGAGAGACTGACCTCTGCTCTGTCCATTTTTCTTGATATCAGTAGAATGCAGAAAACAGTGCTGAAATATTTTTTATATAGGATCATTGAATATCAACCTATTTTGGCAAAAGCATGGTCTGGACAAGACAGCCCAGCACCCTTTTCAGCTAAATCTTAAAAGTTGCCAATACTGCACCACTTTCCTGTGAAAGATAAATCCAAGGGCCGGTTGTTCTCATTGTGAAAAATTTCCCTCTTTTGTCCAATTGGAATCTTCCTGAGAATAATTTGTACCCCTTGTATTTTCCATATGATTTCTTGCAAATGCGAATATCCATCTTCTTTGTAGCCACACTTGAAATACTAGAACATGGTGATGGAACCTCTTTTCCCAAGGCTGAACAAGCACATTTCTCCCTCAGCCCTCCCTCTCATGTCAGGCTGCCCAGGCCTTTGATCATCTTCTCTGAACCCTCCCCAGCCTGTCCACACCTTTTTGCATTGCGGGGCCAAAACCGATCACAGTATTCCAGGTAGAGCCTGAGAAGTGCTGATTAGAGAGGGACAATGACTTCTCCATCTCTGCTGGTGATGCCCTTGTTGATGCAGCACAGCATCCTGCTGGCTTTCTTCACTGCAGGAGCAGCATCCTGCTCACTCAGATTGAGCTGTTTGTCCGCCAGGACACACCCCAAGGCCCTTTCCACAGAGCTGCTCCCCAGGTCTCATACATTTGTTAGCCTCAGGTGTAAATCATGATGCTCTTGAGAAGTTTGACTTTTTAGCATACATCCAGAGCCAGGCTCACTTTCCCCCCCATGGCCTCCAGAGAGTTCCCACATCCCCACACTTCACAACAGTTTGGACACAGTTTGTCTGCCTGCATAAATGAATGCAGTCAGGGAAGGAAGGTGCACATGGATACTCTCAGACCTGGCTTGCTGCCCCCATGACAACACATTGCTCTGCCAGCTGAGACACCACACTGCAGCAGGGCCAGGAAAATCACTCAGTGTGCATCCTCCCAAACCAAAGGGAAAAATCAACCCTATGCTGCTGGGGAGAAAATTGGCAAAGCAGCCAACTCATTTATACACTCGTAACTGCAATGACTTTATAGCATTATGTCACAGTAAGAGAGTAGGAACATTATTGACCTTAGATCTGAGAACCAGGAAGATGATTAATGGAAATCTGCCCTTATCTCAGGACTGTGTGTAAGACAAGAGGTGTAAGTGCTTTCAAACCTTCACTGGCCTACAAGTAGGGATGCAACCAGCCTCCACATCTGTCAAAACTATCAGTTTTTGTAAAACCAAACTAAGTACCTTCTGAGGGCAAAATAAAGGTTAACTACTTCAAGAATTTTAGCCAAATCAGACTGATGTTTCAGGGTAGCACAGAGTGTACTTGTGTGATTTTAAACTAAAGCCATTGATCTAAGGTAACAGAGTCTCAGGGTCATTTCCTATAAGTGTATGTATATAATCCCCTAAGCAACATTTTCCAGTTCTCATTCATGTTCAAACCAACATATCTGGTCCAAAATACTAGAGAAAAAATATTTGTGGCCAAAACTTATCTGACACCTTAACGTTCTGCTTGACAGACACTACAGATCTCTTCAATGTCAGACTTTTTGTACTAAAATGTCTTTGATGTGATTTTATCACACAGAATGGGATTTGCCAGCAGCCCTTCTCTTACCTGTGCCAGTACACACACAATTTCTGGGTTTTTCTTTACCTCAAAGGTTATAGACAGCAGCTGGTTTATTGGTAGGAAGATGTAGCTTTTCACAGGCAATGTCCAGGTGTGAATCACACTAATGCTGAGTAACTTTATCATTCAGGCCTCCTCCCTGTTCCCACTGGCATGGCATGTTGATGTGGTCTTGAAAATACAGAAGAAACTCCTCTATTTCTCTCAGGGATTTCCCCCTCCAAACCAGCACTCTGGTACGTTTATCTCATTGTGCATGGAAGTCCCTCCCCACCCACCTCAGAGATGAGCACTGTGCTAGGAAAAGGCTGCACAATGTTTTCTGAAACCACAAGCTGAGTATGGGTCAGCTTGAATGACCCATGATGTTGATGAAAACATCACCTCCTCCACCTACTGCTCCACGACATGACTGACATCACGACACACTATTGTGTCACAGCTTTTGCAAGCATCTGCAGAAAAACTGCCCATAGAGGAAAACCCTAAACTTGAGGCACATTAAATAATTGTACTTTTACATGCTAATAACAATGCACTAAAATCCTGAACTGAGGCACCTTAATGAACAGTAAATTGTATTTTAACAGCTGTAGAAAAAGGAAAAGCTATTAAAAAATCTTAGTCTTTTTTAAGAGATGTAAAAATACAAAACAGAAAATCCCCCAACCCAATTCAATATTTGTTGCTTTACGTCTTNCTGAACTGAGGCACCTTGACGAACAGTAAATTGTTGTATTTTAACAGCTGTAGAAAAAGGAAAAGCTATTAAAAAATCTTAGTCTTTTTTAAGAGATGTAAAAATACAAAACAGAAAATCCCCCAACCCAATTCAATATTTGTTGCTTTACGTCTTCATTTAACACTTATTTGCAAACTTCCAAAAGTTTAGACTGCAATATGAATTTAAGCACCACTTAATGACTTGGCTCCAGCTGAATATATCTTCATTAGGCAAATGCATCTTATTTTTGTTCTAATTAAGCAACAGTCATTGTTCTTTGCCACAGTTATGTGAAACAACCCCTAGAATGGTCCCCAGTAAAGCAGTCATCCCAGCTAAACATATTCCTCTCAGAATGATCCCAGGAAGGTTTAGGGTGTCTGAACTTTGATGTCCACTAAGTGTTTGATCTAATTCTATGGTTATTTATAAAAAATCCCATACTGCCAGTGATTACATCTTGCACCCATATTAATGGCCACAGAAAAAGCAAAAGGAACTTCTTCCTTCAACCTTTTATATTGTTCTCAGTAAAGACAAAAGGGTCAAACCTTACAAGGCTGAGGGAGAGTTAATCCTCATAAGTCCTATTAAAATCAGTAAGCAAATCCATAGGAGGAATCAGAAAATTTCAGCCCTGACTTGTGATCTTGTAGCTCTCACATGGGACAAGCTGCAGACCATGAGGGCTAGCTCACTGTCACAGACAGGGATTCTCACCAGCCAGGAGAATGCTGTTACTTGGCACAATGATATTACTCAACATGCAAATTAAATATGGTTAATATGCCACAGGATGAAGGCCCTGTAATAAACTGTCCAAGGAAAGAAACACCTCCCGCTGTGTTTCCAGAGTACCATGTAATTTACAGTCACTGCTGTGAGTTCTGCATGAGAATATTAATGACTACATTTCTCAGACAGAAATATTAAAATCATTATTACCATCCCAGACTGTAGACTACAGGCTGGAAAGAAAAGGGGTTCACTGAAAAGGACATTATTTCCTAGCTAGGAAAAAAGAAATTATGACCTTAATCCAGAATCTGCTTTACTGTCACACCCTAAAAATAAGAAGGGAAATAGCTGCTTAAGTAAAGCATAGCTAAACATGAGGTGAGTCCTAGGACAACATTTTTCCTTCAATTCAGTAAGGTAACTCTTTCAGATTCCCGCTGGCTCCTGGTATCCTGGGGCAACTTCATCAATTGATGCAAGGGGAGTTTGTATTTCTGTTCAGACATTCTCTCCAGAAGCAGAATGTTACTCCACAATTCAGACCATCTTTACATATCAACTAGTGTGTGATAATGGCAGTGAATTTGATTGTTCTCAACAATAAAGTTCTGTGCCTCTACAGTGTCACTGTTGTGAAAGGTGGCAATAAGATGTGTCCTCTGTGTATCGTGCAGCAACTCCATGCTGTTGATTAACTTGGCCACACACTCCAGTGAAGTGAAGAAGGATAACTTACTTTAACATCTCAATTTTAGCTATGACCACACAGTCATCTTTTTAATTTCAGCCATGACCACACAGTCATAAAACTGGAGAGCTAATCAGCCTGGCACAGCAGCAGACCTCTGCTCTGAGGAAACTTTGCTATCTTGTTAAGGCAGCCACCAACTGTCTCATCAGAATTTGACATTCCCAACTACTTTAAAAAGAAAAGTGTTTTAATGAGGTCTCTGTATTTTATTACAGATGCTGACATACTCACATGGTGAGCTAGGAATTCAATAGGGAAAGGAAAATTTTAAGGTGTTACAAACAAACAAACACCACAAAAACAAACAAACAAAAACAAACAAGAAGAAAAATCAACTAGAAATAAATATCATAAGTAAGAACTGAAACAGGGAAGTTTTATGAACATTTTCAACTGATATATCTACAAAAACACACATCAACAACACAAAATTGAAATATGGGGCATCCCAGACCCACAGCTGGTTTACATTAATGTGTTAATTTCTGTATTCTATCAGTAATGGACCAGAATGAGCCAAAATTTGTGGGTCTCTCCTATGACAATACATAAACAACTAGTCAGAGAATTCTGATCCCAGAGTAATCAGACATGAAAACAGATATTTCTGGGAAAAGCTAGAAGTAAAGAGTGAGCCTGGGGCCTTGATTGACCAAGGTGATCAACTGTTCTTCTGAGGAAGAAACTGGTGGAAGCAGATGGCAAAACCAAGGGCATGCATGACCCAGGACAACTTGTACAGTGTGATTCATCATGTTCTACCCAAACTGTTATTGTCAAAACTGTCAGGCATGAAGGTGATACTGGAATTTCCAGAGTTGCAAGAAGCCACAACAGCAGAAGACACATATTCCGGACAACTAAAATCTTTAATGGGAGAATGGGTCACTCTGAGTAGCAAACAGCAGCTTTGCAAGAGACACCCAAGCCACAAGGGTAACTGGGAAAAGTTGAAGGGTATATGTACACAGGGTGAGAAAGACCCAAACTTTTCACTGTCCATGCTCCATGTTGCCTGGATTTGGAGCAGTGGGGAATTTGCCTAAATCCCAGTGCATGGGTAGAGAAGGTGAAGCTGTCAGCCCTAATTTATATAGGTGTGCCCTCAGACACAATGCTTCATTCAACATTTTACTCTCTGACTGCAAAGAAATGCATTAGAAAAACAGGGAATGCTGTGGTCATCTGTCCTTTAACTAAATATATGTTCATAAATCATTCAGCACTTGGAGATACTTGGTTCCTGATTCTTATGCATGTCAAAACCCATTGTAGCATTCTTGCAAGGGCAAAGAAAATTTTTTGTTGCTGATGGCACAACAAAGGCATAAAAAAGGGTCTGAGTACCAATAATAACTGAGTCTACAACTTTTTAAGGTCAAACTTGGTTCCTGACCTGTGGTGAAGCACTCATTTATACCATAGCAGTTCAAATACGAGAAAACAAATTTCTAATAGCTGATGGTAGCTGTTCACAGCCATGCACTCAAAATCTTGGGTAAAGCTTCCCCAGGCAGACATATGGGGCATGTACTGTGAGTCTCTCACTGTCTGCCTCTGGGAGGCAGAGACACACCCTGGCAGAACTGTGAGCTCGGGCTTTGCAGTGGGTCTGCACATGTGCAGAAGACATACACTGGGTTTCTGCGTGGTCTGCAGGCTTGTTGAAAGTATTTTAGTTTGGCTTGTTGTTGCAATTGCTTTTGCTCCAACCAAGAATCCTGAAAGACGTCTGAAGTGCTCGAGTTCTTGAGGAGGGTGGGGGGCAAAACAAAAGACACAACTGAAGAGCTTGAAGGTAGGGTTCCAATAGCCAAGGAGTACATCCAAGAATTAGCCTAAAAACCTAACAGTCCAGACTGAGGGAGGGCAGAGGAGGAGGTTTTTAAGTTTTTTTTTGTCTCTGAACTAAATAACAGAGTAGAAATCCTCAGTGACTTGCAGAAAGCCCATCTGCTTCAATGGTAAAATCGAGATTCCCAATGCTTACAGTGGCTGAGGGCAGGAACAGGACATAATGAGCAAGAAATGATAAAGTCTTTGAGAATTTTTACCTCGAGCTGGCAGAATTTTGTGTTGCTGTTTTGAGAAGTCCTTTGTTGTTCTCATATGGCATAAGGTACTGAACATCAAATATGTTTAAAAGGACGAAAATTCAGAAGAGCGCTACAGCTAAGGTTTATCACCCTTAATGTTCCTCTTTAAAGTGTCCCTGCAGTGCAGAAGGTGACTTTGTAAGCACAGAACTTTTGTGCAACATTCATTTTCCTTTTCACTTTCATGTCAGATTCGCTGCATTTTACACATCTACACTTCTAGGTAACCCTCAGCATGGTCATGCCAGTGTGGCTTAAAAAATCCAACCTGGATTTTTTTTTTTTCCCTCAAAAGTATTGTTACCTTCTTTAGAGACCATTTCAATAGCACAAGATAAGACCTAATTCTATATCTAGCAATTCTAGTACAAAAGAGCAAGGATAGACCATAAACAGTCAGTCAAACAGAGCAGAAGGCTAAAGAAACATATCTGGAATAAATTCCTCAGGAAAAAAAAATGTCTCCTGGTAATGACATTAACCTGAGCAGCCAAAGGCATTTTTCCTAAACCTCAGGCTGTGAAATGTCATTTAATTTTCACTCACCACACTCATCACCTGTATTCAAAGTCATGCATGGGAAGCAAGTTACCTAATTCCACATCTGGGCTCACAAATAACTGAGTTGAATGACAGAAGCACTTAACCCCGCCACATTTACATAAGAATCCAGAGGGTTAGACACAATAAAAGCTGTAATGATAGAGTCTTAGCTGAAATATTCAGAAGGGAGTTGAGGTACTTAATGACCATCTTTATTTTCTGTATGTGCAGAGTATTCGCTGTAAGTAAAGCAGGCTCTTCAGAGAGCATAAGTTGAGCAATTGAAATCACAGATGGTTTTTAACATGTTGGTCCATAGCTTGAAAAATGCAGTTTATATTTTTAAAACAGGGCCATATCTAATGGACTTGTTTAAATATTAGGCAGAATGGCAAACATGAGTTAGAAGTCACAGAAGAGAATGTGACAGGATGCAGACACAAGAGCCCATGGTGGGAATGTACTGCAAGCCAACTCATACGTTTTAAGACATAAGTCAGTATTGTCCCAAACTTTTCTTTTTTTTAAATTTAGCCCATTAAAAAAGATGCACAATGATACAAACAGGTAGATCTAAAGCTGTGAGAAGGGGTGAACTTGCATCTGATTTAGGGGGGGTAACAAAATTTAGTTTTCAGTCCTAGTCTCTCACAAGCAAATACACATACAGTAAATATATATGTGCTGCTACATATTCACATTTCATAACTTTACCTTAAGGTAGAGGATACTTTAAAAAATCTATTAAGCATGGTAGCTGGAAAAAGTTTAATAATAATAAGGCTGATCTAACCTTTCAGAGTACAAAAGATTTTATTTCAACTTGAGAGAGGTATTGAACTTCCACCATGGAAGATCAAAACCATCAATGCCAAGAAATGAAAAAGCTGGTAGACAAAAGCAGAGTGTGTTTGAAATGTTGCTAGAGTATTAAAATGTTAACTATAGTTGACCCATATGCAAGACTCAAATCTAGAAGTATGAGCTGTGTTGCAAGAACAGCATACCTTGTTTCAAACAGGGCTCGGGTGTTATTGCCCAGTCTGTGGACTGGTAAATTAGTCACACTGTTCCAGTATGAAAGAGTTGGACAAAAAACCCCCAATGTTCTTGCAAAACTGAGGTTTTTGTCTTGTCAATTATGAAATCAGACGCTTGGTCTCCCAGCACTGTGAACTATGTCAGCCACATCAGTCCTCATGCTTCCATGGAATTTTACCCACCAAGTCACAGTGGCTTTTTTGCTCTACTGTGGGGCAATGCAGCCAGGTTTTGCTGCTGCACAGTTAAAGCCAGAACACAGAAATGTGCTGTGGCAGCACATCACAAAATAATTACTCACTCCCTGGGTTAAGTACCAAAAGGTCTTTACCTCAGAAGTTAGGTCTACTAGTACCAAACACTGGCAAGCAGGTTATTGTTTTATTCCCCTGCAGAAAATGTATTTAGTAGATTTGTCTCATCCCTCATCTGCTTGTCACAAAAGCTGAGCACAAGCTAGTACCCTTCAAATCTTCTGATGTTCAGACTGGAGATAAGAGGATCAGAATCATGGCAGTCCAAATTCAGAGAGACAGAGCCTGAAAATGCATGCGCACAGCCTTTACCTTAGGTGCACTCATTTCCAAAGCAAAATTTTCAATACTGCAGACACCAAACTCAAAACACACTTTGAAAACAATTCTAAATAGCAACATTACATCACTGCAGCTATTCCTGTGCTGTGAGATGCAAAAAAGGAAATTATTCAGAAATATCACTATCAAACCTATTCATTAACATGCCCTTTTCTTACCTCACCATGTTGTCCCACTTGGAACTCATAAAAACAGTGAGGCTGACAGGATTAGGACACTGCCTTGGAACATGACTATGCCGTTTGAGCAAACACCATGCACTGTTCCCTTTACCTTGTGCACAGTTTCCTGGCATGTGTCTTAAGTACAAGTCAGCTACTCTTCACATTAGTACAGAACAGGGGCAGAAGCACTGAAATGCAGCCATCCCATTTTTAAGTTACTGATCCATACAAGACTATCAAGACACAGGCTTTATATTGCTATGGAAGCCTGCTGATTTCATGCACTGCTTCAGTTGCATGTAGCCCACCAATGTTTTGAACCCATCAACCCATCTAAAGGTGAGTTGCTCCTGTTTGTCTTCAGCAAACAAAGGAAATCCCAGGTAAATCTCACCTGACTTCTCAGAACAGTATTCAAAACAACACAAGTGACCAAGTCCACTAGTGGGCTTTCGGGATTTTTCATCAGACTTGGGGCAGGTGGTATGACTAGTTACTGAAGTTCCATGGATAAGAGCAAATCGCCACTATGTGAAAACACAATTTTCTTCAGTCATTTGATCATATCCTGACAGGGCCAGAAGAAGCAGAGCTGACTCCTGGGAATGCCCAAAGCTCAGAAACTTCACTCCTTTCACCAGAGGTGATGGCTGTGTGTGCTTCAGGGGAGCAGCATACAGGGATAGAGTTATCACTACCTAAGCTACTGATTCACTCCTTACTACCATTCTGGATGGAGTCTGAATGGTGAGGAAGCCATACAATTCACCAGAGAACTGTGTCCAACTGAAAAATTAGATCTCTTTATCACTAGGAATGTAGACATTTTCCCTAGAAACCACCTTCTGGTGGTGGGCAGACGCCTCGCTGCAGTCACCTGCACGAACTGATTTAAAATAGAGCATGGGTTCCTTTCAGTGTCAGTGTGATGCATGGTTCCAGAGTTTTAACAGGTCTTCACAGCACAACTTCTCTGCACGTCTGTAACACGCACACTCCAGTTCCACATATCTGTTTTCTTTCAGTTGCCAGCAAACAGCCCTTCTCCACACCTCCAAAAAAATAAAAATAACAAAGCCGACCCTACTTATCTTAAATGGCAACTTCATGCAAGGTTTCAACCCAAGGTTATTTTTTTCTACCAGTTGTTTCTTTGAGAACAGATGGCGCTTGCAATGGTTGAGGATATATCCTATTTTTAAGTGTCATATGTTTTTACTCTTCTGCAGTGGACTCAGCACTCAGTGGAATCAGAGGAAAATGCCACAAGAGATGGGCTTTTTACATGATATACAAAGCAAACTGTCTCATGCCACTCAGGAAATTATCTCCTAGGGCAAGTGCCCAGCGCCCAGGGTGCCTGTATCCACCCTTCTGGTGCAATATTTCCTGCCAGTAGTGGATAAGGAACACCCTGCATCCGGCAGTGCCAACTCAGCACCCAAATATTAACACAACAAAACTGGCTGTGAGAAAGTTTAACATTACATACCATGCCATGATCACTAAGTACATGGTGTCCCAGGGAACAGTCCATTCTTCAAAAAAAGTCAGCAGTATGACGAGAATGCCTAATTTGTGGCTTGATTTTCTTTTCGGTATTTTCTTCTGCACACATCATATTTTGATAAGGCAGCAGCTCCCCCAGAACAGAAGCAATGAAAAATGGAGTCAAGATCTGGCATGCTATTTAGGTTTGTTGTTTCTTATACTGCAAATATGTAGGATAAAGTCAGCCTGACCTTGCAAGTAACTGCAAGCTCAGTGTCCCTCTATTTTGATCCGTCTGCACAAGAACCCACTCTTATAATAAAAAGCTACCTAAGAAAAGCTGGGCTTAAGCTTTTAAAACCTGCCAGAGAGATTAGACCATGTTTTGGATTTTGCTAACTTGGCTAAACAGCTTCTGGGTCAAACCTGGCTTCTACCCAGCAGAGGAGAGTTCATATCAATTTGCAAAGGCCTGGGTGTACCTGAAGTTAGTATTTGAAAGTAGCCACACAATCAGGGAAAAAATGCTGTTGTGAATGCTTAAAAGGAATTTTAAGGATTTAAGCACAGACACAGTGACTCATTCACCAAGGAAACACAAACGTTGACATCTATAAACTTCTGTCAAAGGCCTCTGGGATGCCACTGGTTCCACAAGCACCTCCACTTTGGTTCATGCTCCTGAATAATTTCTACTTTGTTTCTCTGTCAGGCTGAGCACTGAAGCAGCAGCAGCTCAAAGACATCACTGCCTAAGGAAGCTCTGGCTGCCTTCCTCTCTCACTGCCACCCCCTCAGGGCTCAGCAAGCCCTGCAAGGAATTGTGAGGCAAAGGCTGGTGTCAGCGGCTTGAGGAAGTGATAGTGGATGGAACTAGGATAGATCCCCCTCAAAAAGACTGAAATTCAGGAGAAAGGAAAATTGAATCAATCTGGAATTAAACTTCTCATGTGAATTCAAGCAGGAGAATGAGGAAGGGGAACTTTCCACATTAATGCCCCATACCAAGTCAGCAGGAGTCAGGGGTGGAAGGGTCTCTTACTGTTTTCCACTAGTTCCAGGTATTCAACTTGGACACTGGTCCAAGGATTCTCCTTTCTGATGAAACAGGAGCAGGATTTGATCTTAAGAGAATTTCTCACCCACAAACTATTTTTATTTGAAGTCAGAAGCTAGAGGACTTTTGAGTCTCTCTTGGTTCCTCTTCTTCTAACAAATTGTGGGTGTCTGTTCCCTGGCTGCTGTGATACCAAGTTATGCTCACTCTCTTTGGCCCCATGAATATGCACTGTTTGCCAAAACCCCAAACTGACATTCTGCTCTGCTTTCCTGTCACATGGAACAGTGAGAGATTTTTAGATGCCTACAACATTTGGAAAAACAGAATGGAAACATTGCTGAGAAATTTACTGTTTGCTTACTTCTGCATAGTTTTAAATCAACAACTTCTTGTAACAGAGAAATCTCAGAAGGAAACAAAATAAGATGTATTCCTAGAAAAATGAAGCTGCTTTACCATAGGCAAAAATACTAAAACCTCTTGGGCACCTTTCCAGCCGACTTACACCATCCAATCCCTTAATGCCAAAGTTTAATGTCTCTGCCATTAGGCTGGGTCCTCAGAGTAAGTCACAGTTAGTTTGAGTGAGCACATATGAAACTTGCTAGTAGGATAAATATCCCTCTTGGTCTCACATACACTTATTTTCTTGCTATTTTTCTACAGCACCTTAAAAGCCAGTCTTGCTAGATACTGATCTCCATAACAGTGCTATTTGTAGCACATTGCTTTGAACTTAGGAGGCTACTTGTCAAAGCAGGTGCTCAATAAAGTCAGTCTTAAGAAATCACATAACCACAGAGAGCGGAATCTGAACAAAACCTCCCATTTCAGACAAGCTGCAGAAGCTAGTTCCCTTCCTTCTGAAAAGCTAAGAGCCTGGTCCATAACCCACAGTTCAAAGAAATAAAATGTTGCAAATTCTATCCCCAAAAAAAGTCAGGAGATGCCTGTGAAAACCCTAATTCTTTCCCATGGATCATATAGTCCAGGATCTGATGTTCAGTTACACAGTTTCCCCACAGTTTCCAGCCTCCTTCAGTGTATAGGATGAATTCAACTTTGGACACAAAGGGAGCATGTTGAAGTAAACTCTGGTCTGACAGGGCTTACAATCACAGAAGTTGGGAGATGCATGGCACTTCCCTTCAATAATAAACCTGGAGATAAGGTACCTATCCAGACGAAAGGGTGTCATGAACTGCTTTCCTGCATACTCACACAGATCTAGATGCTTCACAGGATAAAGAGACCATCTTGTTGCCCTAAATCCCTTTCTGTTAGGTCATTAGGAGAGTGTAGCAGCAGAAAGAAAAAACCACTTATGTGCCAGGTCCTGTATATGGAAACCTCTGGAGCTGTGACAGAAGTCCACAGGAAAGTCATGGAAATGCTATAGGTTTTGTGGAGAAGCTTCTCTTGCTCAGGCCCAGAGGCCCTCACCCTGCAATTGAGCAGTGTAGAGAGGAGCTGATACTCAAAAGGGCCCATGGTTAACATCAAAGAGGGGTGCAGCCGAAACACCTGACCTGAAGAAGAGCTGTAATTCCAACAATAAATTTAACAGAGAGATGGAGCGATTTCCCGAATTGCCTTGAAAGGGTAGGCTTGTAGTAGTGGCAATTCTGTGCCACTCTGGAAAAAAATATATTTTACCCATCTCTGGGCACAGCTTTTCTACATCACAGATTTGTCCAAAACTCCTTCTAATACAGCATCCTAAATGTACTCATGTTTATTTTTCCAGGTGTCCATTTTGTGACATTTGGTACATGGATAACATAGGAATTTTCACCTGCCACTGAAGGTCAGTGGAAGCTGTGCTTTTAACGTGAATGCAAAAAAAGAAAAAAAATGTAAGTACCTTGGTCCCCCGTACCCCAGATACAGAATCAAAGATCAGTGGGCACATAAGGCAGTAAGAGCTGTAACATCTGCATCTCAATGGCTCACCTACAAGGACATCTCACATCAGTGGAGAGCTAGCTGTGGGCAGAAATCCACGTGTGTCCATGAACAGCTTACAAACCATTATCAGAGCACTTTCAGTCCCCTGAGGAAGGCTTATATTCAGTGCAGGGTTCAGAGGATGTGTATGAAGTAATGTGAAGGAAAATAAAAGGAAATGAAAAAGCACAATCCACCTGGGCAGAGGTGAGAAGTCCAAAGAGAGAAAATGCAGTGTGACCACCTACATGAAGACTGGTTTAATACAAACACACAGAGAGCAGAGGAAAAGGATGGGGGGACAAATCAGGGTTTGGACAACTGAATTTAAACCAGGCACATCTAAACATTTAGCATTTGGTCTTAAGAAGACACTAAGACATACACATACCTATACTAAAAACTGATTCAGACAACTCCTACCACTATCAAATAAATATATATATATTTATATGTTCACAAATTTTCAGCCAGGGCTACTCTAATCTAAGCTCCTTTCCCCCGTGGACATAACTCATACATGGTATACTTAAACAGCCCTAGGCAGTGAATTTAAAACACTGTTCTATTTACAATTCTGTAGCAAATAATTCACTGTAGATATATGTCAACCTTTCCATTAAATATTCTCTCAAATAGAACTTTGACCTAAAGTTCATCATCAGGTACTGAAGCCTCTTTGATGCTACAGCCATCTGTTTCACTCCTGGGATTGGTCAAGTTCAGTGGGTGGATGGGCAGAGTTCAGTTGTATGGGGTTCAACAAGGTGAAATGCCCATACCTGCATGTGGGTCACAACAATCCCATGCCACGCTACAGCTTTGGGGAATAGTGGCTGGAAAGCTGCACAATGGAAAAGGACCTGGGGGTGCTGCTTAACAAAAGAAGGTCAACAAGAAGGTCAATCCTGGCTTCCCAGCCTGTGTGGCCAGGAAAGGACCAGGAATTAGCATGGCCAGCAGGACCAGGGCAGCGATCATCCCTTTGTACTCAGCACTGGTGAGGCCACACCTTGAATCCTGGGTTCAGTTTTGGGGCCCTCACTACAAGAAAGATATTGAGGTGGTGGAGCATGCCCAGAGATAAACCCAAAATGTTTGTAGATAGTACTATATACTGCCCCACTCACTACTGAAGTACCAGTAGATGCACACACATTCTGTACAGTAACTATGGGAGATACTGCTTTTGTCCTGAACATGGAGCTAACCATGTAGCTGGAAAGCCTGGAAATATTTCTGCCAAGTTTCAGACATTCTACATGGATATATTTTCCAAAGAGTCTCACTTTTGTATTTTCCCTGTTGGTCTTGCTCACTCATACAAAAAGTAGGGAGTTTTATTTCAGTTGAAAATGAACAAGATCTTATTTCAGGCATTAAAATACAAGTGACTGGAAGCAGTTGCCTCTGAAATCTCAGCACAAACAGCCACAAAGCTCCACTGACCTGGATTCTTTCTCTTAGCTGATGTTACAGCACGTACATGGTTTATTACACAGAAGAAAATCAGGGAGCAGTTCACACTAATGTACCTTCCTGAGCTGTTGGGACAGGTTACAAGAAGGCATGTGTTCAGCAGCCACACATCAGCTGACTGATGAGAGCTCTCTAGGTCAGCCACATTGAACTAGCAATTTCCAGCTGTACAGAAATATCTATTAAAACATGCATAAGATGGATAAGGTCTGTGCTAGCTTTAATGCTGGCTTTTAGAACAACAAAGGAGAAACTTTTATCTTTTATAACTACTAGAAGAAATTCATTTACAACTCTTATTTGCCAGTCTCTGTTACCCTGCCACCACTTTTTGTCATTGTTAGATGACTGTTACGACATTATTTGGTGAAATCCTGGTTAAAAATGGTCAACATACTCCCCTATACAAATGCTTCTATGAGTATGTAAGAAAGGGGAATTAAGTGCTTAGAAATATCTCCACCTAAGCAAGCACGGCTTGGGATGTTTGCTCCAAGCCAGTCACACTGCCCTGGCTTGCAGCTCTCAGAAGTAAGGGTATCCATCCTGCAGCCAACTGCAAAATTATTTCTGGCCTTCAAGCTCTTAAAGGAAACACTTTCCACTCTGTTCCTGAAACCAGTCAACACTTCAAGGACACATAATTGCTTCTAGGGTAACTTCATGAAGAGCATGTGTAGGCACTGGGTGAGGGTTACCAGAAAATTACCCCTTTCCAGAAGGAATATAACTTTTTTGCCCAGAAAACTGTTTAGTTCTCTACTGAGTACACTGCTGGGACTGTATTTCTGCTTCAGTAAGAATCCTTAGTGAAGAAAGAAGTCATAAAATGAAACTATGAAAGTTGAACATATCTTTTTAGAAAGCCAGTCTGAACTGATGTTGTGTTGTGCAGAGGGTTCTGTATCCAGAGGTTTTCCTAACTCTAGTTTGCTGCACAGTTCCAGCATTCCAGAATATAATGGAAGATCCAACCATTTTGTAAAGTGGACCCAAACAGTTAATAATCAAGATTTATCTGCATGGAGAAAGAGGTTCAAATCAAAGAGGAGCCTGTCAGCCACAAGCAACACTGACCCCAGAACAAGGGACTCATGTCTGGGGGTCTGAACTTTTAATGAAGTTTTTTTGGTTTTTTTTCCCCATTAAATAATTCTATGTCCTGTAATAAAATTTACTTTACTTTTACTTTGAAATGTACCAAAAAAAAAAAAGTTCAAACAACCTCTTCTGGAAAATAACCACCCCATGTTCACTGCAGAGCTGTCAGAGCTCCAAACTCCTTCATCACTTGCCATCATGGGAACACCAGGCACCCAATCAAAATGCAGCTGAGAGAACAGAGGAGGATGGGGAGCAAGGCTGCAAAACATACTGATAGCAGGGACATAGCAGAGACTCTGCCCTTGCTCACACAGGGTACAACTCTTGCAGGATTTGAAAAACCCACCACAGTTTGTGCATGTTCACCAGGGAAAAGCATGTCCTTAAACCGTGATACAGCTCATGACAGGCAGCTCCTGCTGTCAGAAGGGAACTCGCCAGGCTGGGGCAGTGACCGCTGAAAGTAGCTGTCCCCAGTCTGCACACACTCACCCTGATCCCTGCCCTGGCACCGGCAGCAAACCTGATTTCCCCAGGCACTGGCAGAAGCAGAGCAAGCAATGAAGACATGACCGTGTTGCTGTGCCCTTGGCAGGCTGCTGCTGCCCAAGGCAACTGCCCACATCACCTATGCTCCCAGCTGGCCCTGTTTTGAAGTCAGTTCTCTATTATGTCTTCGAATGACTCTATTAACACCTCAAAATAAGTTATTTTGGCCCCACCTAAGGTTTGGAGAGATTTTAACAGTTGCCTTGACTCATGGATCTGCAGACTAAATGCAAGTATCATCCAGGAACATTAAATCCCACACACAATTGTGACAACTTTGATATTATTGCTTAGAACGGTGCCCACTTGAGTCATGCTTTAATTCAGTCATTAGTATTTTCATGGAAAAAGGCATATTTTCCCCCAACCCTGTTTCACAGAGTGGAAAGCACACAGGAAGGATTTATCACACATAAAAATAAATTGTTATTTGCATGTCAGAAAACACTTGTGGAAAACAGAAATACTTCAACTATTCAGAGCAGAAAATAAACAAAAGTTAAATGTTTCCAATTTTTAAAAATAAATAGGTTATCTGCAAGTGATAGCCCCATTTCCCCCCTCCTCACAAAACAATTGCCATATCCTTTTCTGTATGGAGTATAACTATCAGGTTTGACACATTGGTTTGATTACTGTGAGAATGAGCAAAGCAATGAGCTTTTACAGCCAAAGAGCCTTGAATTCAATCTAACCTGTAGAGAGATACTCCATTGTGTCTTTAAAACTTGCCCAAATAATAAAATATAAATAAAAAATTTAAAAAAAGGAGAAAAATACTCTTTTGCACTTTGTTTGGAGAGAAAAAGAAAGAGATGTTTTCCCCTTTAAACTGGTGACCTGAAGATGTCAGCTTCTCTCTTACACATTACCATGCTATAAGAACACAAGTTCGGGGCAATTATCCTGGTAAATGTGACTAAATGCAATCTAAACACCACAGTGAGAAAGAAGCCCATAAATCTCACTGTTAAATTATTTACATAGCTGTTGCAGACAGATGTGCCTGTTGGGTGGGGATGAGATTGCTGCTCTGCAGCCTTTCTGCTCAGTTTGGGAACATGGGTCAGTGTCTTGGCCTCTCTCTCTTCTCCACCACTTTTTCCCATATAAAGTGGGAGGAATAGTCCATCCTACACCTACTGATGTTCCAATGCATTTTTTCCCCCATTGAATAGATAGGGTCCAGTCTTGACTTGGCCATCATTGGGAGGAGCAACAGCCTCCCCCACTTTCCAGACAGAAAGAGTTCACTCTGGATTTAGCTTGCTTTCTTATTCTGGCAGATTTTAATGAAGACAGCAAAAAATAGTGAGCACAGATAATGAAAATGGTGTTTTGTGCAGAAAGATAGTTTGGTATTATTAGTTTGATAGAGAGATAAAACAGTACACACTGGATGGTGCAGTTTTCTGCTTCATCATCTATTTTTCTTAAGATAACAAACATCTAGCCAAGTGCTCATTAATGGATAGTGACAAGTAGTTTCCTCTGGTCTTAAAGCAAAACATCAGTTACAGAGAGTGTTTTCAGTTCTAGAGGCCAAAACCCATTCCATACCATTCAGCCAGTAGCATGCTTTGTGGGTGATGAGAAAATGAAGATATGAAAAAATAAAACAGATAAAAAAATAGAAAAAGAGAAACTATTGTGCTTTATGTCCACCAGTGTGCTGCAAAATAGCCTAGACACTCAGTGTCCCTGTAAAACAAATGGAGCTTTGAAGAGCTGTAGCCTGATGTTCATCTGACCTGATCCTCTCTGTTTGGCAGGTCAGTAAAGACTCAGGTCCCACAGATCAAAGCACAGAGCAGCAAGAAGGCCAGGCCATAGCTTTAATGGATACTGACAAGAAGGTCCATTCTCAGCACCTTTTCTTTCCATTTGAACCCTTCTGCACTGACAAGTCAAGAGAGAGGAAGTTTCAAACTGGTTACCAAAAAATAAAATCACTTATGAAAGGCAGGAATTTTCTTGCCACTAGAGTGGCAGAGAACACCCCCAGACTCCTAAAGCAGCCCATTTTTCCCTTCACTTAAAATGATCCTAGTGAAAAAGTGGACATTCGTCACTGTAATAGACAGAAACAGGAACTTGTTTCTGTCTACCACTGGAACATGCAAAATAACAGCAACCTAAAGCTGTATCCTAAAACAGACCATTGGATATTTGGGGGCTATTATTCTGAAGAAAACCAATAAATCTTCCTGGATGTCCCTGCAGCAAGTTTATAGGATCTCAGGTAAAACAGAGTTACTGTATTTAAAATAGTGAGAAAAACATGCTGTTGAGCTGTGGGCACAGTGTGGGCACACACAGTCTGGCTGTACAAACACATCTACACCTTTTACTCAGCAGATGTGAGGTTTGGAAAACTTGGCTGTAAAAAGCACAAAGTCATACCCAAGCATGCCCTGCTACTGAAAGCTCCATTAAGCATTTCCAAAAGAACTAGCTCTGATTTGCTTTCCACAGACAGACTGCAGCACATTATAGAGATGGTCTGAGAGGCCTCTGTGTTAGGCATTAGTTACTGTCACATAGCACGGCTGGTTTTGTGAATCTCTCCTCTAGAGCACCCAAGACCCAGATCTCCATAGCTCAATATGGGACTTGGACATTTCCAAAGTTCCGTGGGGGTTGTGTTCGAAGGTCCAGTTTAGGATCATTCCCTAGTCCCTCATCCCCTCCTTCAAAAACAAAGACACACCTGTAAAATGGGGGAGCAGTACACCTCTATCTAAACTAACATAAAGAGGGTTTAACACACACAAAAAAACCACCAGCACAAGCAAGAAAGCTTTTTCTGGACAAGTGTAATGTAGACATATCCTTTTTAAACACGCTACATCCAGCTCCAGCAGGACAAGGGCTACCAGCCCCTTGTGCCCACTGAGGGTTTTCAGAGACAAAAGTCCTGCCCTTGTCACTCACAGCCAAGCACCAGACAGCAATTATGGACTGCTGTGCCAGCACAAAATAGTAAGTGCACACACAGTCCCAGCTGCTGGGCTGAGATGCGTGCAGGGCAGCTCATCGTTCATGAAAGCTTTCTTTGTCTCCACAATGCAACAGCAGGGTCTGATTTTGTCTTTGCATGGGTACACTAGTCAAACTTACAGAGAATGTGAAAACAAGAAACACAGTAAAAGATGGCTCTCTGTAAGTGGAAAGCTCTCTTCAGAAACCTGACTTCTCATGACAACAGAGGTGATTATTTGCTTGTGCCATTGTGTTTCCACTGCATCCTCATATGATTCCACCCCCCTCCATCCCAGCTGTGTGGTCATGCCATGACCAATAAGATAAGGGCTGTCAAGCCATTTCAGGTTCAGACTACCCTTATTATTCACCCCTGTGGATATTGTGCCTTTTAGATAGACTGGTGGTTTCACAGGAACTGCATGGGTTGTTTTGCTATAGTGTAACCACAGTGCCAACCACAAAGAAAATATTTCCGCCCGCATGAATATTTAATACAAGCATTCTCTTCATGTAGAAGGAAGGATAGCAGGCACCCCTGTGAGACTCTCCTGAACCACACCAACTACAGCAGTCCCACTTCACTCCAGTAAACATTGTCCATAGCTGATATCTCTGAGAGGCAAGACTTATCAATGTTAGTTTTATAACCTCATTCAGGGTGAGTTTAGTGAAGTTAGAAATGAAATATAAGAACTCCTATTAGTGTGACCTCTGCACATCTTGGGTCAGATACCAGTTAAAAAAAAATGCTCTCCCTTTTCAGTCATAAATTATGTGCTTAATTATCCAAATGTCAAACTGTGCTTGCAAATAACTACGAAGGTCAGATCAGATTGAGAAAGACCTTTGAAAACCAGTTTCAGGAGCCAGTCCTTTCCACAGCAGACGTGAGTACATTACAGTTAGAACTTGCTGGCACCTCTTGCAAGTTGCTTTTACAAGAGCCATGAGCAAGAAAATGACTCCTCTTCCCATCTGAAAACGTTAAGGAGCCTGGGTACCAGGGTCTGTTCTATGTGCTTGCAGGTAGACAGGATTTCAGTTCCAGCATGTAACATATGGAGCAGGAGGTAATCAACTGTCTCTCATTATGGAGAGCTGTTCAGATGCCTCATGACTATCTTTCACACTCAGGACAATCTCAAGGGGAATAAACCCAATAGAGTGTGGAACAGAGAATGGGTTAAGGTACTGGGTGTTTGAGGTATTAGTCATAGTAGGAAATGAATAAATCAATATTGGATTGCAAAGGGCTCCACACAGGGACCATGGGCCAATTATCATGGCTGTAAGAAGAGATACTGAATTAAATTCTTAATGGGAGTAAGTATTAAGAGTTCAAGGGAGACTCATCCTGAATTTTGCTCTTTGTTGGGTTCTTTTAATTGACTGTAAACAGGCCAGGTCCATCTTCCTGGACTCAAAAGAATGCCACAGACTTCAGCATGATTTGGATGGAGACCAAAGTGGTTATAGAAAACATGAACCTTCAACAGACAAACACACATTCCCTGACTTATTCTCCTATCGGTGTGATGTACCTGGAAACAGCTCGGATGGAAACCACTGGCAAGATGCATTTGCCTTGGCAGCAGGCAGACAGCCATGGTCACCACCCTGCTAAAACAGGAAATAGGGGAACCAGGACTGCTCCATACACAGGCACCCAGCACAGATGAACCAAGGAGCATCTGGGCAACCAGTGGGGCAGAGATTAGATGCACTGTCTGGCAGGGCTGCAAAAAATGCCCCAGATCTTCCACACACAGATTGCACATTTGTTTTACCAGGTGTGCCAGACCTAAGCAAACACTATGAAGCAAATCAGGTAGTAAGAGGACAGTATAAACAGAAAGGTAAGTAAGAGGACTATACAATAGAAAGCTTCCCAACCCTCACGTCACTGGAAGATGCCAGCATCCTCACCTGGGTAAAATCAAGCCAATAGGTCTTGCAGCAAACTGCTTTGCATCTCCAGAAAACACAGATGCAGTTGTTTTCCCACCCAATTATGTTCTAATTCTCTTTTCTTATTATGGGGAGGCAGCACTCCTGGTTGTTATTCCATCTGCACAAGTTTCTTCTGCTCTCTTCCAAAGTAGGTCACTGCATAGTGTTCTCCACATCTCTAATCACCCTCTAATTTTCTGTATAACTCTCCTGTCCTCTCCAAGCTGTTTTTTGCCCCACTAAACCCAAAACCCACCCTTTTTGATAGCAAGGGTAGCAGCAGGCCACAGATGTGCCAGCCCCTTGGCATTCATCAAGAAGTAACCCTTGAGCTCTGCATGCCACCACACAGAGGTGCAGAGGGTGCTTCTGCACAGCAGAATTGGCACCCGAAACAGGACTGCACCTGTGCCATTTCTCCTCCAGCATCAGATCAGCTTATCCCCACACAGAAAGAGCAAATGAGCTCTCAGTGAACCCGAATCAAACATCCCATTTCCCAGGTGGTTTAAGGGACTATATGATTGACTTAAAGGGATTTCTTTGTGGCTGAAAGGAAGAATAACATCCCTTCACCAAGGAAAAGGCACTCCCTTCAACCATTTCATGTGTAAATAGTTGCTGCCTGTGCTTTCACTAAACCTCCAAGCTCATTAGCGTTTAAATGCTAACTCATGAGAAAAGCCCAGAACACAGAAACATGGCAAGGACACATCACAGCTTTAATCCTTCATAGGCTTAGGTTGTTTAAATTTGATGAGATAGAGGGAAAAATAAAACATACACATGAAAAGACACCTGGTTATATCACCTCAGCAGTTCCATAAGTGTCTTTTCTTGTACTATTTTCTTCCCTTTCCTTTTTAAACCTTTCTAGGGGCCTCAAGCGAGTCAAAATGTCCTTTACTCTCACACACAAGAGAAGCCACAAAACATGTCACAGAAGTTGCATCTTTGAAGAACCATGCACAAAAACCAGATTCTGCTGTAGCATTAAACATAAATTACACAGCACAAACCCCGAGCTTTCACCTAGTGCTGGCACCTTGCTTTTCTTTTAACCAAACCTGCAAGCACTGCTTGTACGTGTTTTGTGCACCCTTGCCATCCATTCTCCAGGAAAAAAAAAAAAAAAAAAAACCTCTGGACATAAAGGTTCACATAACAGCTGAACAGAGAGAAGGAACTGGGTGAGAAATGCTGGCATCAGAGATGGGCAAATGAGAAGCCAAAAGGGAAGTATTGTGCAAAGTGTTTTGAGTGGCTGGGAGTGGTCAAAGAAAGTTGTGCAAGACTAAAAAGCAGGAAGAAACATGTGGTCTCTACATGTCCATTTATGGGGAGAGGAAACAGATGATGGCCAAAGACACAGATGATGGAAAA
>VWZN01002800.1:637054-667957 GCA_013396955.1 Regulus satrapa
AAACAGTTGTCAAATAGAACAACTTTAACTCCTCATATATATATATATATATATATATAACTTTTAATTTCCCCTCCCCACCCTGAGTTTCTTTATGTGCTTGTCTGGATCACTGAGTCCAAAACCAGACCTGAGTGCTTACACCTCACATTTATGGATGTGACCCTTTTCTCACAGATGATGGGTGTATGGCTTCCTCTAAAGATAGACAGTAGATATTCACTATCTGTAACCATTGCTTTTCCAATTAAACTGAATGCAAGTGCTCATCTCTGAAAATTTTACCTAGAGGCTTTCATTCCACTCCCTACCAATAAAATACAGGGAAGAGGTTCTTCAGGGATGAGTGCAACAGTGAGCTAAAAAATAGCTGGATTTATCACATCATTCTTCTCTTTTTAATTAGGGAAAAATTAGAAAAAAGGCACTGGAAGCAAAATCAATTTGCTGCTCTTGATTTGGCTTTTTGTTTAGTGACAATTTGACTCTTAGGACCAAATTATCCCTGGGGAAATAATTTCTCTTATTTGAAGGCAATTTCTCCAATAGACAAGATGCTTGCCTTTCTTTCTTGTGTCTGTGTGCGTCCCTCCTTTTTTCTCTGAAATATTTTAATTTCTGCGCATTTCTCCATTGGTCGTTCAAACGAGATCTTCAAAGTAAAGAGCATTTCCTCTACACAACTAAGCTTTTCTTCATACCTAGTTTTAAAGTAAATCAGAAATTACTTTATCAGCAAAACACAAGGGAAAGGGAATTTTGGATTATAAGCATTCCCATTAGAAGAAAGAGCAAGGGAGACGCAGTGACTGATTTGAAGTCTATTTGACAGTAGAAGAATAACCTTTCATCAGACCCATAATTCAGTTATTATAGTTGACCCCCTCCCATCTGGAAGCCAGTCATATTGATAGAAATATTGTACATCAGCACAACTATTTAAGTATTCTTAATCCAAATCATGATCAAAAAAAAAAAAAATCATCATTTTTTTCTGATCTTTTTTTTTCTTTACGCTGCAAAAACTTTAACTTCATTTGAAACTTATGTCAAAATAGATCTTGAACATTGTGAATTTAGTTGAATCCAAGCTGTTTGGAATTTATGTTCTTCTTCTCATTTTTAGCCTTGGTATTCCTCTATAAGATTTGCCACTGGAAACTAACAAGGAAACCATTTCTGGTTATTTTGATTTTTGGTGGGTTTTGTTTTGTTTTTTGGTGTTTTTTTGTTTGTTGGTTTGTTTGTTTGGGGGTGGGGTTTTTTGTTTGTTGGGTTTTTTTGGGGTTTTTTGTTTGGGTTGGGTTTTTTTGGGGTTTTTTTTTTGGAGGGGGGGAATGACAGGGACATGGGGGTGGGTGTTGAGGAGCTTAAAAGTCATGTAAAAAAGATGAAATGACCATCAATAGTTCCCAAGGGGAAGACTGGAAATAGATCTTAATGCATCAGCCTTTCCCACACATTCAAAACCCACATGAAAATGGGAACCCACGCAGTAAAAGCCCTTATGAGTTTGTGCACCACTTAAAAATTTAAACAGTCTTCTAATGGAAAAAGATAACCTATTAAAGGCAAGAATGCCTATCCAACAATGTAATGCTCACACTGCTCAGACTGTTGCACTTCTCTATTTTCCTATTAAAGTTCTGCTTTTTTCTTTTTGTGCAGCAGCAACTGAGAAGCCTAACAAAGGCGTTGTTTCCCAGGAGATACCTCAGTTTCCTTGGTTGCCTGTACTGAGGGAACTGGGAGACACACAGATGTGCTAGGTCATGGGGATGAAGTGCTGACAGCCTGGCAAAAGTAATGGGAGGTGATCCATTGGCATCGTATTTCATAACTCTTCAGTCCTTTGTAATTTGCATGTACTAATCCAATTTTCCCCTTCCACTACCTTCTTCAAATTTTCCTCTGATTAGCATCACCTCAAGGCTAACCATGGACCAACCAGTATAAAGAAACTTCTGGAAGGACAAAATCCACAACTCTTTTTACCCTGAGAATCCCCTGAAGGAATAAAATCCACAGCAAGGGAATACACTGCTGCTAGAGAGTAGCTGCAGAAAGTGCAGCCCTCCTCCTGGTGAAATGTGGCTTGAGAGACAGTGGGAACACTCATCCCAGCTGAACATTCAGGAGCAGATTTTTTTGTGAGCACATCTACCTTTCGTTCTGGAGGCAGGCTGACAGGTCACATAAGGTGAGTTATTGTGGCTCAAGTGACAATCTTGGCGGAGAACCAGCACAGGACAACTGAGCCCGTCCAACATTTCTCTGCCATTGTTGAAATGTGGAAGTCCCACAGTCCTTAGATCACTCCTATAGACACTGTCTAGCATACCTACCACCAGTTCTGAGGCTTGCTGCGAGCTCCTGGGAAGTGATACAATCCAGAAAACCAGAGAAAAAAGCAATCTTGTTTTCTTCCAGGATAGAGACGAAGTTGCTTTCGTAGAGCCGCAGACTCAGTGTGACTACACAGCTGAGAGAGAGAACAAGGAGGAAGAGGATCCCTCCCACTCAATAGGCACAAAATATTTGTAAGACTCAGACAAGACATGGAACTTCACCTTTGGCATCACATGACTATGAAGATTTTTTTTCTCCCATGACTATGAAGGCATCCAAGCAGAGTGGTGACGAAGGGAGGGTAAAAATTATTCGGAGCAGTCTGACAGAAAAAGAGAAATGTGTATGTCTAGAGTTGTCCAAACATTTTTGTGGAAGAAAATTGTAGGGTGAGTATTTTAGTAAAGAGGATATTTTAATCCTCTTTTTTTATTTTTTGCCTTTAAAAAAAAAAAAAACAACTGTTTACCATTAATCACAAACACACATTTGGCACAAAGTATTGCCTTGCTAATGATTCAGTGCCTTGATTCTTCCAGTGATGGGAAGTACTGAAATTCAGTGTTTACAGTCTGGATAACAAGCTGTCGAACAGTAGCTAGGAAAACTCCTAACCTTTCTAGGGAGGAATAGAAAAGAGAAAGGGAAAGGGAGAGGGAAAAGGAAGAGAAAGGAATAGATCATTATAGAGCACGAAAATAGATCACAAACCTCATTCTTTTTTAGTTCTTTGCAGGTTCCTTTTCAAGTAAAAGATGTGACTTTAAAAAGCCTGAAACAGCACAGCTTTGCACTTCTCATAAAGACTTCTAAAAGATTAACTTCTATGTGGCCTACAGCCTTTTCCTATGGGGGAGACATGAAACGGCTGTTGTGTCAGTGAACACTGCTCTCACAGCCCAAAATCTCCTCCTGTAAACCAGGCACAGCTGGATGTTTGCCCAGAAGCAGTGCCCCAGGCCTCCTCTTACCAGCGCCACTGAGGCACTGACAACAAACAGCTGCTACCACCACACCAGTGAAGCCCTCAGCCCTCCAGTCTGGGAAGCAGGTCTATGGGGGCAGAAATTGCAGCATCCAACAGTATATGGCTCCCCATACTCAGGAAAAAATATCATCTCAATAGCACGTCAGAAACAGAGATGGGTAGCCAAAAGTTTCTTTCTACATACCTACCACATCACTGTATGATTTCCTCCTCTCATGGACCAAAGATGAGCTATGCAACAGCACTCAAAGTGCCCACGGTGGCCTGCAGGTATTTATTATTTACTGCAGTCTCAGGAGGTCCACACTAAAAGCAGCCCGGGGAAGCAGGCTATGTTTTATCCACCACATGACCCACTTTCCAGCAGCTCTGCCAAGCACTTCTGTCACCAGCGACAGGGCTGAGTAATGTTCAGTGAAGTAGGTGAGGAGTTACGTGAACTAGCTTCCAGAGGAAATTAATTTCCACTGAGAGTCTCTGGCTACTTGAACTTTGTTTCAAAAAGGCTGTGTTTTATTGCAGCCTAAGTTAATGAAGAAAGGTAGCTGTCAGGCGGCTGCACTGTCGGCTCTACCTCCCAGACGTCTTTCTTTTGGTAGCAGAAGCAGTGGAATGTAAACCCCCCCTGAAATGAGCTTCCATTTGCACTTGTTTCAATGTTTATCTTCGTACTGCCACATCTACTGCTCTGCTGTTACAGTGGAAAATAATCAAACCTATTTTTAATACAATGCTGTGCATATGGTGTCTCTGCCCAAGACCATTCTTGACCAGAGGAACAGATTGCAAAAAGTACCACATGCTCAGCCTTCTGCCTGGGAACTTAGGTAGAATGTAGCATCTATATAATGCTCAGCACTCCTTAGGAGCACCCAATCTCAAAGAAGCGTTCTTTTTTTATGCTTTTATTCTGCCAGAGTCTCCCTCCAGGGCCCCCATGTCTCTGCTCCATGCACAACCTAGTGTTTCCATGTTGGAAGATTTTGGAGTCCCTCAGTTGAAACCAGATAAAGATAATATTAAGTACATCAATCTGAAGAATGTGTTCCTCATATTACATCAATACTACAAAATGTATCCTAAAATTTAGGATAAATTGCTTTGTGCGCAGCTGCGTACCTCAAGGCCTGCATTCACACCCAGGTAGTTTACTGCTTCTAATAGCAGCTACCTCTAACATCTCAGTTACAACATCTATTGCCTCTCAACATGTTCAGAAGTATAACTTTCTACATTTCAGTCATGTGGGATAATGTGGGAAAAATGCAAAAAGAATCTTTTACTGTGCAGTGGCTGTTATTCCACACTGTTAATCTTGGCACAGAAAATTAGGCACACACAGCTCTGCTCCGGATCCTTTGCATGAACATTGCTGGAAAACACACTTTGATGTGATCAGATCCTTCACAGTAGTTTTTCACCAAATGAGTTAAAAAACTGCACATGAGTTAAAGCAGACTTTGCAAGATGGAATTTTCTAATGGTATTTTACGTTGTTGTTTCAAAGGAAAAAACTATTAAATATGTAAATAACTTGAAGGTCCTTTTATTTTAAAAAGTTTACATTTAGTTTACATCTACTTGAGGCCCCATGTGTTTGCAAAGAATCAGGTAAAAGCACATACAAAGTGTAAAAAAAAAAATATTTTAAAAGCAATGTTCAAAAATACCAGAAACTGAGACACGTTTAGGCATATGCCTAGTCACAGGCCAGAACAAAAGGACAAAAATCTCCCACCTATCTTTTAGCTGGTTTAGGAAATGTAGATACAAGACTAACAACTTCTCAGTCTTTATCTATCTTTACCATGGCTAGCTGCCATGAAAATGTCCCATGCACTTCATTATCTGAAAAACATCTCAGTAGTGCAACAGCAGGGGTTTCTATGGCAAAACCCAAATGTGCAGTTGCTTTCCTTAACATTTCAAGATCTTCTTATCAGTATTAAACTCAGCCATGTCTGGTTTATTGAAGAGTATACCCAGCCTTCTCACTAGTAACCCCTAGCTCTTAGTATTCAAAATTACCACTTAATTTCTCATCAGACTGCTGTAGAAATTAAGCAAGTTTATTAAACAATTATGAATTCTATAGATATTTATCTGTCTTCAGATTTTTGATGTTGATGATTTTTGCTTCTCTAACTTTTCTACATTATCACCAGCATCCTTCTCTTACTTTTTAAAAGAGACATGTGAAGGCCATGTGAAATAGTATGATTCTAGAAGTCCATGCTATTATATAATCAAAATACTTTTTTTAAAAAAATTTTTTTTATTTGTTAGCTTTACAAACTTCACAATTGGTGACATATGGTGGTGCACATATGTCTAATGATCCTGGAATTTTCTGTAACCCCTCCCTGAAAATGTGACTTCCCTTCCCCTCCCCTCCTTGGCCCTGGAATCTTATTGGTTGTTGTTATGTGTCTCCCCGCCCCTCTCCCGAGGTTTGAAATTCCCGGGAAAACCGTTTCCTGGGGTCCTTTTCCTCCCAGATTCCAGCCTGGAATAAACATCTACTTATCCCGGAGGGAAAGCGACCCCTTTGGTCTTAATCTTTGGTCGTGAAGGACTCCCCTTTTCCCTCCATAGCTAGCTGGATAATTTGGGGGGGACAAGGAGAGTTACTTCACACAGTCTAGAGCAAGGAGTCTGGACTAGGCAAAGGCAGTCCTTGTTCATTGGAGGGACAGGAGGTAGCAGCGGGATGAGAGATTGCTGCCCTTAGGAGTAGGAAAACCAGCTGGTAAGAACAGAAATGTGACTTCACATGAGCAACTCATGAAAGAGCAGGGGATGAGCTGCAGCTTTTGTAGCAGTGGCATGAGGTAAATAAACAATACACATGGTCCCTAAATTTCAATTGCAATTAAACTAAAAGCAAGAGCTAGAAACCTCTAAGTAAGGGACAAAATTTTGATTTTCTTCGTTGAGTCTGAGTGGAAATGTGCACACAGACCTAAGTCTGATGTCTCACAAAACACAGCATGTACATGTCATAAAACCCTACTACACAAAACTAACTTCAGACCTGGGGAACCCTCAGGGTAGAATTCTTCTAAGAATATATTTATGCCAAGTCATTTTTTCCTGCTCTAAACTATTTTAGCTGCTAGAAAGCCAAAGGGCAGGGGGGAGCAAAACCTGTTTTATAATTTAAAAAAAGAGAAGTCTTACTTTTCCTTTCCACTTCTAACTAGAAACATTTGACCAGTGTCACTCAAAATAGGCTGTATTTACTTCCAAGGAAAAGATCAAGTTAGATTTTCACTGGCAGCATAAATTATCTCAGAAAAATATGTAAATTACAAAAACAAATTAAAAACCTGAAAAGACACAGAGGACTAGAATCAAAATATTTATGTCACTTCAGCCTTCAAAGTTTTTGCTTTTTCTGCAGGTGTATCTCAATTTTCTCAGCATTTTACTGCAATTGCCATGAGGTTGGGATCTGTTCTGTGGCAGAATGATATAATGGCAAAAATGATTCCTTAGAATTTTACATCTGATTGGACAAGAGCTGCTATTGTCCAGGTGTCAGAGGCATCAGGCTGTAGTCCTGCTGCCTGGCTTGTTCATCTACAGAACAATGGTGGCAAGATAGCTCAAAAAAAACAATGTGATTCCAGCTGGGTCCTGTAACCAGGCAGGATGCTACAACAAAACAGCAGCCCAGAGTAGAAGAGGGAATGAAAACTGTACTGTTACCCTGGGTAGATCAGGGGACCTTTTGTGTCAGAAGGAGGTGGAAGCCCACTGTGTGCAGACATGTGCATAGCCATCAGAAACATATGAACATATGTCCTAAAAATGAATCTCCTGTCATAATGAAACAAAGCAGAAGTTCTCGTATGTGTCTGTGGGCTTATTTCCATAATCTTAACCACATTCCTCTGCTGTGCATCAGCTCTGGTCTGCACAGTAGGGGCAGGTCACACAAATAAAATCCCTGACATTTTGCAGCTCCTTTGAAAAGTCTGCATCCATGCAGGGATCGTGACAGCTGCTGGACCCACAACCCTGAAGCAGCACGCTGCTGCAGGTTGGAGCAGCTGTGGCGCAGTGGACAGTGCTGTGCGTCCCCTCCATGCCAGCCTGATGCAAAGGGACCACAGCAGGGGGCAGTCAGACTTAGAGCCAGTGCTTTAGCTTCTTTGCTGAAAGATGCCAAGTTTACAGTCATCAATTAATTTTATTCAGGGTCTCCCACCTGGGGAGGGGCAGGAGTCACCACCTCATGTCACCAGCTGGTGAGCAGGCGCTGCGAATTTGTACCAACAGTCAAGAAGTGCAAAGGCAGATTCTGTTCTCCCCTGTGTGAGTAGAGGACAGCTCTGATCTGCAAAGCAGCCTCTGCGTGTCCCTCCAATTCAAGTAGTTCAGAGCCTTTTTTCCAAGGAGAAAAATGTTTCATTTGCATTTCCCTTTCCCACATTGGGCACTAGGAACAAATCGCTGACAATCGTACAGACTGTACATCACACAGGACTTCTGAAATCTCCTTTTGTGTGTTTCACAATAAAAATACTATGAAAATCCACAGTGGCACAGGTCATCCTCCAAGTCACAATATTTAAGAGAATTAAGTGAAGAGAAACAGGCAAGGCCTAAGGTTGTGTCATCTGACTGCATATTGGAAGCTTCCTCTGCACAGTAATTGGCAACATTCAAGTTCTTTTACTAAGTATTGAAACTGCAGCTTAAGTTAAACACCTCTGCTAGCAAAGATATAAGCCGTTTTTGAAAACTCTGGATATATTACAGATCTAGAATATACCACCACTGTACCCCACCCTTCTTTGAAAGGTGGGTAAAGGAAAGGGTCAGACTTTCAGACGTAGCCATGTAGTGAAATCTTCATTTATCATGTACCAATCTCCTCTTGCTTGATCTGCCTCCCTCCGTCAGGACCTCGTCCTCAAACACTTCCAGGTCTGAAAGCCTGGATCTTTCCCCAAACCTCTCTGCACCCAAGGGTCTGAGGGACCCCAGCCCCACCACAGGTGTCACCCAAGGTGCTGACTGCCCCTCTGAAAGCAGACAGCAGCTGCATTTGCTTTCCCTCACAGAGGACAGCTCCTGTACTGGGCAGAAGAGCTACATTTCAATGATTTCAATTCCCGGGAAGCTCAGAAGTAGCTTCTTGCCAACCTCGGGATTGGACAAGCATTAACAATAGGCACAGAGTGGTTTGGGGTTTTTTCAATATAAATGCATAGGTTTGGATCTTGCCATCGTTTCGTTTACTTCCAATTCAAAAATTATCCCATTACTTTGAAAGCTAATGGAGAAACAGTGAAAGAGTTCAAATACCATACAACCTCTAACATCAACTGTGAGCAGCCAGTTGGAAAGGAATATGAGTAAGAGAGATCTTCTGGGCCTGGGAATCTGTGTCCAAACAAGCTGTTTCCCAAAGGGCCCTTTGCATGCAAGTTTGAAAGGATGGGACTGAAAATCAGCACAGGCAAAGGAATCTTTTTGTCAGAAACAGTCCTTCAGCTGTGGAGGACTAGGGATACACTTTTGTGACTTAATTTTCCTGAATATCATTTCAGAGGAGGCCAAGCGTCCTGCATTTTTTAAGGAGATTTCATAGACTGTAGAGCTTAATATAATCTCCCACAAACGTTTATAGGAAGAGTTTTATTTAATACAGTCTGTGATCTGTATAAACATCACCATGGTTTTAGGCTAACCAAACTCTGAGCTGATCTGGAAGTCGTGTGGGAGCTTTATTTTGTATACTAAAGTAGCACAGTTCAAAGTATGATTTTATTTGCAATAGGCTGCCGGGAATTAGAGATTAGTCATATGAGGATTTTAACAGTTGTGTAGTTGTGAGAAGTGGATTCAATGGCTTTTGTCTTGTAAAATGTCACCAAACTGTCTTGTTACTTAAAATTACAAGATTAAGTAGTTAAATACTTAAATCCCCAAAGAAAAAAAAATTGATTTTTTGGGATGGAGATAGCAGGATAGCAGGAGAAAAGCACAGAAGGAAAAAAGTCAAAAAATATCTGCAAACAAAACTCCATACTATTCACTGCTCTTACAAGTAACTAGAAAAATGGCACTATAGCTTCCAAATGTAATTTGCTCTCATGACCCTGTGTCAGATTCATTCAGTTTACAAGTCAATTTCCTATTATTAATTGTCAGCCTTGAAAACTCCACTTGGGATCCACAAATCAAGTTGCATCTCTTCATGCCTCCTAAATCACCAGCAATGAAGATTCTGCCCTTTGTAATTTACCTGTCAGTGCTTTGGAGATCCAGACTCAAATCCATCTTACTCCTGCAGTGCCTGCATGTGCTGGCTCTGGGTATTTTCTAAGGAAGCACTTTTGTTTCAGCATGGAAGAGACTAAGACAGATCTTTCCCAGATTGCCTCACCTTTTTTTTCCTCTATTCTCTGCAAACAACATCTATGGGTTTTATACATATTTCTGGGCTGCTCAGAACATTTTCAAAAAAGTATTTTAATAATATAAATATTATTAAATATTTATATTTTTATTAAATATTAATTAATATTTTATTATTTAAAAGGTCTTTAAATATTGAAAAATATTAACTAAGTGAAGGGTGAGGTGTGATTATCTGTTGTGTTACCCTAATGTATTTGTTGATGATTTCAGTAGAAGAACAGGCAGAGGAGGAAAACAGAGAAGGATGGGGACAACTTGACCTCTGTAGCAGAGTTTCAGTATACCCTGCATTCACTAGGTTTTATCTCATGAGCACACAGGAGCACAGGTTTTTGAGACATCAAACTTCTGGATATTTTGCCACCAGGATCAACAGGAAGCACTCGTCTAATTAGAAGTCCATCCTTCTTCACTTTCTAGACTTGGTATTAATTTGCTCTCTCATGCAGTTTATTTAAGCTTGTACTTTTAGGAAAGTGATAGTGCTTTAGATTAGGAAGTGTCACTTGCTAGATTCACATATGGCAGTTGCATGGTGAATTGAAAAAGAAGCAATCAAGGGCTATGTGTGGGAGTTTCTGATTTGTGCCTTGGAATTACTGCCTCTCTGCCAGGTATAAAGGCAGAGACAGAACAAACTCTTCTAGCAAAAATATAGCTACTTTTGACTTATCTCACATAATCAAGATCAGAGACCAATCACTGTATCACAATCATGATATCTTAGCTATACCCTCTAGACCCAGCGTATCTAGACCTGTGCTATTCTGCCTGCAGTCCAGTTTCTGGTAATCCTGCTGAGAATGCATCTCCAGATGTGCAGAGGTAATCTGAATGCATATTTACTCCCCAAAGAGCAAACCAACTCCAAAATCCATATAAGCTTAAATATTTGTATCATATAGCTTTAGAGGATGAAAAAATGCCAACAGTCCCTGAATTCATTCCATTCATTCATCAAATTCTTAGGATGCTGGGAGCCAGGAGGAAGAAAATCACGATGCAGACATTAAACAAATGCCATAGAAAGCTACTACATGTTAAGAAAAGTTAGCTATATAAGACTTCAGCAATATTAAATGTAGTTTATTCTCTATTGAACAAAGAGTCTCCTTGCAAAACCACCTTCTTAGTATGTTACTTGTAAGTGAACCGTGTACAGGATATTTAAATAGTTGCAGAACAGAGGCCTCATATATCTTGTCTGTATCTCATTTTTCACTTACTCGTATTTCCAATTTACATGGCTCTAAAATATTCACTATACTTGACTAAACAGAGCAAGACTTGTGGAATTTTTTGTCTCAGGAATTACCTGACTTAAAGAATGCAGGGGAAGTGTGTCAGGTAGGCGTCAACCTCTGACACACCACAGCAGTTTTCATTTTCTCTTCAAACTGGTCGAGTTAAGATGAGGCTCTTCCTTGGCCAGCAGCATATTGGATCTTTCTCCCTTGATCTTCAAAGTTTGTCTTAAAACTTTACACTGTTTGGAATGGTAGATTTGCAGTCACAGGTAGAGACATCTTAGTACCTACAATAACCTATTGGATAGTCCAGTGATGCCACAACCACTCCTAGAGGCACAAAGGATAATACACCTGTTATTGTTTCTTTGAGAGGAATAACCCAGCCTTACTTTCCTGGTTTCCCTTAATCATTGACGAACTATCATCAAAGTAATCCATGTCCTTATTTCAACTCTTTTTAGATATTTGGACTTGCCCATGCACTGTGGCAATGAGTTCCACTGCTTATCAGTCACTGAGAGGAGACTTATTTCTTAAAGACTTCCAAGCCTATTCCTTCAGGGAATTTCACCATGTATTCTAACATTGTAGCAGCCCTTAGCAGTTCCTTACTCACCTTCTCCATGCTGTTCCCAGCAGACCTCCATGGCAGCCCCCCGCTGTCTCCCCACAGACTGGAGAATGTGACTTACGCTCATGCTGTATAATCCACAACATCTATCATCTTTGCCCTTTCCTGAGCATTTCCCAGTCCTACTGCATCCTATTTGAGACAGTGTGATCAGAACTGCGTAGATTTATGTGGGGACATAATAATGTTACATTTCTCTTCCTTTTCTAACCATGTCTAGCCTTCTATCATGAGGTCATAAGGGAACTGAAATGCTAGGTTTTATAATACAGAGGCAGTATCTTCTGTGCTTCAGCTGAAACAGCTTTTTGGTTACAGGGGACCCAGGCTCTGATGAATGAGAGGATGCTGCCAATAAAAGGGGAAAAAAAAGGCAGTCAGGTTAGAATTTATTTTAAAAGAGATGAGAGTGAAATGATAAAGTAATAAAGAAGGAAAATGCAAGCTTTCCTATCACAGTGTTTTTGAGGGGTGAGAAAAACCCATATTTTATTTTCAAGCCATGGTTTGAAAATACATCACTGAGGAAACCATACCAGAAATTTAGGATATGTCTATGTTGTAAAAGGCTCATTTACCTAGCTGAGCTCTGTGCTAATGCACCTATACTGCTTACTGTACTTATAGCTAAATAGTTTAGGCCTCTCTCTGAACTCTCTTCACCAAATTGCACTGTGCAATGGAGAAATACTTTTTTTAGTCTTCACCACTGCAGGGCACCTTGAAAAGCCAGGTGTCACACTACTGTCTCCGTTACATAAGTATAATAGTGGTTGTGCTACCCTTGCAGACTTTGCATATTAAACATACCTGGGAGAAAGATCGCCCAGCCATGACAACCCACATAGCTTAAATGTGCCTAGATGAACATGCCTACAAATTTCAACAGAAATGCTCTCAGTCACAAAGTAAAATTCAGGCATGTGGGCCTTCTGCAGCAGTAGGGCCCAAGACCTGTAACCCCCACCCTTCTCAATGACAATCAGTCCTTTGGCAGAGCCTGTAGAAGACACTGTGCTATTGAGGTGACAGATGGGTGTTTTACCTTGGATACAGCACCTCCCACACACTTAAATTCACCTTACCCTACACAGGCTCAGAACAGAAGAGCTGGACTGTGTCTTGCCCAGTCAAAAAGGCCCCTGGACCAGTGAGACTTACTGCTGATGTAGAGTTAAAGCTCTTTTTGTCCATAACAACACAGCAACACAAAGTTGTTCAGAGGTTGGTACTCACAGAGGGCCAAGGTATTTTTTCCAGAGAGGAATCCCATGCTGTTACAGCTGGATTGCTGCTTTTACCTACAGCCCTTAGCCACATACAAGCCCACCAGGGCAGTCCCACTGCCTTGTGTACAGAAGTCTGATATACCTAAATCCACAGGGAACAAAAACTCCTCAGGCTGCCAAGGCCTCTCTGACAGCTTGCAGAAACACTCAGCACTCTGTGGTGCTCAGAGGGGCCAGACCCAAATATTTCCTAGTAGCTCTTCACTGAAACAGGCAACAAAGGATCTCAACTCCTGGACATCAGAGTGGCTGTCTTCAAGGGCTGGTCTGGGAGGAATGTACTAAATTAGCAGCTACCCATGAAACATGCAACTGACACGATGGCTGATATATTTTTGGCCTGATTCCTGTCTGCCAGCACCCTTTAGTAAATTTTCTTCTTGGCTAATTTTAACCAAATTCGAATGAAAGGCTAGAAAATTTATATTTTTATAAGTTTCAGGGATCTGACAGCTGGAGAGAGAATAAATACCAAGATTAGTGATTTCTATTAAGGGAAAGCAGGCAAAATTCAGCCACTATATATTCCAGCAAGCCTGAGGCAGCCAATGAACCGGTACACATTTGGTGGCAGAGTAGCATTGCTGGCATTTGCTCTTGCCAGAGCTGATAATTTTGCAGTAGTGTGTGGTTTAGGACACAAACTCTTAAGTGTACATGTTTAATTATTTCTGATATTGTCAAAACAGTTTCTATAATTTTGTTGAGGCTTTTGTAATAGCAGACCATCAAATGAAATTAGGCTAATTTGTGAAAGAGCAGTCAAAAATATCTATTTTATTGTAGAAAAAAAATGCAATTACAACACCTCCAAAATTACTTTTATTCCTCCTGAACAGTCTGTTGTTCAACTTTAATCTTGTGGTTACTAGAAAGTAAGATTGGACAGTGAAATTTGAATTTATTAGAAAAGGAATTCAAGGCATGTCAGGCCAATCTTCTGTTATGTGTCAAATTAAGGGAAATTGTGTTTTGCCTCCAAATTAAAAAGAAAAAAAATTCTTGAGGAATAAAAATGCCATTGTTCAAGGAAGAGTAATAAACTATGAATGCCTTTCCTTCAGCTGACTCTCTTTGTAAATGAGCAAGAACACAGATGTCAATAAATTGTCATTACCCAAGCTTCATAAATCCTCAGTGGTTGGATTTTACCACATAGTTTAATCTACAAGACCTTATAAGAGGCCAAGGAAGATTCATTTTGAGTATTTGTAGGCAAAGATGAGGTCTTCAAACTTTGGCAGTTGTTACTTGCAGTGTCAACATGGAAAAAGCTGCCTGTCCTGGAAACTGCTGGTTCTAAAACACAGCTTTCTGCACATGAAACCATTAATAAAGGCTTATGACCACTGAGTGGAATTAGAGAGTTTACCTGTTCATTGTCAAGCACGGCTTTGCTAGCAGATCAGTTGCAAAAGACAACCTAATTTCCTATTGTTTTTTTGGTTAAAAGTAGGGCAGCACAGATACAAATAGCAAATAACCCTGAAACTTGAAGCACAACACAGAAAGGAAAAAGCAGGAACGTTGATTATAACAGGAGGTAAAATATGACCAAACATGCACTAAGTTGTATGAATCTTACAGGGAGCTACCCAAGGACTGCAGATGGGTTCCTCTCATAAGGATTCAGTACCTACACCAAACAACATGTTGAGCTGTAAAGGATATACAGCAGCACAATTTGAAAGGGAAAAAGCAGAAAAAAAATCCCACAGAATGTCTAATATATACTATGAAATTAAAAGACTGCTGAAAAGCATCTTCTGCTTTGTGGAAAACAAGTCTCAACTTAGCTGAATTGTCCTGTGACTAAAGTGTGAAGGAAATGTGTATATTTGGGTACAACATCCTGAAGAAAATCTGAAAGTGTAAATTCAATTAACTATGAGTAAAATTTGGGCTTCTGGATACCCTAACATCCTTAAGTTTGAAGCTTGTGTTACTTGCACACTCCAGATGATTTTTAGTCCTTCCCTCCCTTTGAGTGAAGTAAGCTCAGCATGTCAGGCTGTCTTACATGTTTCTCTCTGTAGTGATCCCAAAATACAAGCCATAGCTTGCCATCCTTCTCTAACAGGACAAAGAGAGAGGCCTCTGTGGCAATGCACAAATGTGAGAAAGCCACCATGACTGAGCTCTGAGCCAGATCAGAGGGGGACAAGGGACCATAGGGAAGCTGTTAATTAGGCACTGCTTCTACCATGAATGGGCTGATGGAGGACATAATTATCAAAAGGAAACATGCATCACTTCAAACAAGCTGTTTCTTGTCCTTGCTTAGTTAACAAAGAAGCCATTAGAGTATGTCAGGTTAAGATTACTATTACACACTTCTATGGGAAGTCCTTGAAAGCAACCTCTGAACCTAACAACAGACAGCGTGTGACAGCATTCAGAGCACAACTTCTATTGCTCCCATGCCTTGGTGACCTTGGATATTCTGAGCAGGGACACAGGAAGTCTATTAAGAAGGAATTATTAAATATTGATTCTTTTTTTTTTTTTTTTCCCTGGCATTGGGTATCAAGATAAATGCCAGAAATTCATCTGTCCTGTTGAAGCTGACCCAGAAAAGGTGCTTCATCAAGTTCAAGTCCATGGAAAAGGAAACAGGGACAATGAAGCAAGAAAATTTTCTATCTTATTCTCATAGATCACTCATGAGAATTCATGAAAGTGGACTAAATATTGAGACCACAGCATCTGGCAGTAGGGACTTTGCAAGTGCTCAGGAACTTTGCTGGTCCTATACCTCACAGTTTGTCTTCCCACAGTCCTGACCATAATCTCTCAACCCGGAATTCCTAGGTCTTACTCAGTAACCTGTGCCATCTTTCTGCTCATCTGGCATATACTGCCATGCCATACCCAGGCTGCAACAGCTTCTGCAAAGAAGACTCAAAATTAACATTTATTTGCATCAGTTCTCAGTCAGAAATCCTGAACTGTCTTCACTAAAAGCTAGCGAATAAAGGACTAGCCCTCAGAATTAATTTTTTTTTTCCTTGTTCACAACAAATTAACAAAAAACCCCATGTTTCTTCCAGAGTTCAGCACTGGAGTTTAAGGCCAGTGTGACTTTGACCAGAACTGGATGAGCTCCAGGGCTGAAGGCAAGGAGGGCGCCAGCACTAGTGATGGCAGTGAAGCTCAGCTGCAACTCAAACTAGGATACAGTCTTTCTGGCACCTCCAGTGCTACCAGATCCACTTTACCAAGGGAAGGCTGGAGGACATCTTAATGACTTATTCAGGTCATTGTCAGGTTGTTCTCTGCTGACAATGCAACATACTCCTTTGAACTAGGGATTCAGCTTACAAATGTTTTCCCAGAAAATTTGTAACAACTGACCTCTTTGGAAGAGCTCAAGGGGGCTGTGAAGTTTTTGTCCTTGGGGATTTGAGGATCTGACTGAGTAAAATCCTTAGTAAAATGATCTATCTTCACTGCATATCCTACTTTCAGCAAGAGGTAGGATGACAGATTTCCCCAGTCCAATTCCACCTGGACTGTCCTATAATCCTGGAAAAACAGAAAACTTGTGGATAAAGAGTCTTCTGCAACATTTTTTTCTCACATACAGTAAGAGATGAATTTTTTCTCAAAACTTACCTTATAGAAAAGATTCCTATTTGCCTTGTGTCTTACTCAGAATTGCTGGTATGGACTAAACATAATTTGGCTGATCCAAAGCATTGATCCTCATTTTAACCTCTTGAAACCTAAGCCAATGTCTCTGTTTCATTTTGAATGTTGATACAGTGCTTATTTGCAGTCTGTTTAGGTCTGGTGGCCTGAAACTTGAGGGTGGAAAAAGAGGAGAGAGCTCATCAATTACACCAGTTGGTGAAAAGAGAAGAAGCCTCTCTGAAAAATCCCCCTTAGCAACACTTGCCAGAGGAAGAATTCCATGGGAATCTGTTGAGGAGCACAGGGATATACCTGGCAAGTTCTTGGTGGAAGTAAGCATCATTTTTTTTGTGTGTGTTTTCATGTACATTTTTGTTTCTTCATTAAAGAAGATGTTTTCAGCTGGATATGGGTCTAAAAGCCATTTTCACATCTGGAAGATAAAGGCAAAACCAAAGCTAATTGTGCATGGTGTGAGGGGTGGCAGCCTGCAAGCTGTGGAAAACTGATCATGGTATGGAAAGACTTGATGGAGCTTTGTTTCTGAAAGGGATATGAAGACACTTGCTTGGGAGCCTTTCTGGTGCCTTACAGAGGCAGCATGGATTGTGTAAGACACCTGCTCAAATTCTTGCACTAAATCGTGCAACCACAGAAGAACAAGCACAAAAGAACCTCTAGAGGTCATCTAGTCGCACCTCCAAAGATGAGATATCACAGCATTTCTGAACTACTTCTTCCAGTGTTTGGCCATCTTACCTGTGAAAATTTGCTTCCTTATATCCAGTTGTAATTTCTCATGCTGGGACTTGAGCCTGTTGCCTCGTCCTTCTTCTGCAGCACCAAAATCGAAACTATATTTAATGGTTCTCACAGTCCAAGCTTCCTTAAGAAATGGACAAGCAAAGACATCAACTGGCAGAACATACAGTAACCATGTCTGGTGACAAAAGTGACTAATGGTGACACAGAGAGGTGCAGCATCTACTTTTTAAGTAAAAATTTGAAATCTGCTATATTTACTCTTTCATGTGAAGTCTGAACTTACTTAACTCATGGCTGAAGTACTGTAAAATCATAGTGTGAAATACTGGGAAATGTCAGCTCTGCTGCTGAGAAAACCTATCTTGAACCAAAATTTAGACATTGCCTTAAATAGCAATTTCCATTGTAATTGCCCTCCCTTCACCAAGTTGCTCTAGAATGGTAATAATTCTTTTTTGTTCTACTAGATCCTAATTCAAGTTCATTAATTTGCTCTTCACTTTGGAAACTAACCAAGTGTTGCTAAAAATGACCATTCAGGTACCATTTCTGTCACTTGCATTTGTAGCAAATCATGTTTTGCCCTATGACTAGTCCTGTTTATTTCTGGGTTGACAGAAGTGGCAAATTCAGGCCCATAATATCTGTGTGCCTCAAAAATAGAGAATGGAAGAGAGACAGTGAGAAGAGATTAGAGTACCATGTATGCTCAGTAACCACCCACACACTCCTGCACCCCCACAGAAAAGAAGTCTCACTCTACAGAAAGTTATTAATTGTATTTCAAAGATCGACAGGTTAATTGAGCTGTTTTGGAAAAACTGACTACAGAATCAGTTTCATTCTGTCATTACATTTTGTCAAATTAAAAATCCAAGCATATATATTTTTTTAATCTACTAGGAAGCCCAATAAAGATTATTATGGAGTCTAGGACACCCTCACATTTCTTTTCCACACTGCCTGCTTTCATTGCATATCATGAATATTGGCATCAAGTTCCCATACATCTAACTTCCAGACATTATCCTCCTCTTACAAGCTGGCTTTCACTGAGCACTTTGTATTGTAGGGTATGAGCCTGAAAAAACGTAAAGAGATAAGTCAAGTTTAAAGAGAATAAAACACAAAGACCTTCCAAAACATACTCATAAAAAGTAGAGATGAAGCACAAAGTGGTTTAAAGGAGTCAAAAATATTTGTTTTCTCAGACATATTAGTGAAGTGTCTCTCAGAATGGTGATTAAAATTTGTGTTCACAAAATGTACATCTCACCTAACCCTGCATTTTCAGCAAATGCCTTCATGGTGTTTAGGCCCTTCTGAGGGGAAGGAACCAAAGGACAGGTATGATACTGTACCTAGGAGAACCAGACCTCTCTGGGAGTTCTTCCAAAACATGCAAAATAGAAGACATACTGTACATCTGTACATACACAAGCAGATATGAATAGCACAGTGGTGAGCTGTCCACGCTCTACAGACTTCCAGTCTCTTCCAGACTCCACAAAATCTTAAAAAGAAAAAGAAAAAAGAAACAAAAAATACACAAAAACCCCCCAAAACCAACCAAACAAAAACAACAACAGACCCCCAAAGCAAAAACTCTACAGATCATTAAAATGAAAGCTAGTTCCAGGTAGTTTGGTGCTGTGGTTTAGTTCATATACCAAGCATACATAGTAGGCCTCTTTGAACAGCAGAGTCTAGACAGTGTCACCACCACAAAACTTGCTCAGTCTCAAAAATTTCCCCTCCTCTGTTCTTCACAGTGTGTCAAGAGCTTCACACAAAGCAGAGCATTCAGGTTTGCAAGACCTGGCTGCTGCAGTGCAGCATCGGGTGGCCTATTGCATAGGCACATACTGTGCCAGGCAAACTGCAATATTGACATATTAACATCAATATTGATATATTAAGATTGACAAGCTGAGATGAAAGAGTGAAAAGATGAGGAGTCTATCTCATTTTTCACTCAGAGGAACAGTGGAGCTTGGTTCCAAACTACCAACTTTTCTCCTCTGCATATGTCAAGATGACCCCCTACTTCCCACACAGCTACCAGATTTTGTCTTTTCACAACTCCTCTCCTTCACTCTAGCTCAGAAGCAGCAGAAAACCATCTAGCATTAAATAAAGAGCAGGCAGATTTCACAGCCCATCCCTGGGATCTGGGCACCAAGAGAGATTTCTGAGTGCATGGGGATGGCGATGGACTTCAGGTACACATGGCCTATTTTCCCCCGCTGTATCTGACACGGTCACAGTAACCTTTGTTCCTTCAGGCCCCCAGAGTCACCACCAACAGCACCAAAGGAGAGGGCCAAAGAAGCTTGAATGGTTACAGCGCCCTGTTGGCTGGATTATTTTCTCATTAGTGAAACATGAGAAAATACAGCCCTAGTTATCAATGTGATAACAGTGATATCCGTTTCAATCACCATGAAAACCACACAATCCAGAAAATCCAGGAGTGCAATACTGTTTTATACTGGTGAAAACACCACTATTACAGAAGACCCCTTCCCACTGGCTTTTCCCTCTGTCAGCAGGAGGGAGGAAGAGGAGGGAGGCACTGCCACCAGCACATTAGCATCATGCAGCTGGGACATTCTTCTGCCACTCCACCATCAACAGAACAACATCATCCCTCTCAGCTGCTGGGTAAACCACCTTTACAGACCCCGCTGTCAACCTTGGTACTCTATCTCAGATGATGATTTTTTTCAGTTGGTTCAGCAATAAAACACCTAATGATGCTGATGCTTGAATCATCATTGCTCTCTGAGACAAATAGCTTGGGTATCCCTCTGCAGAATGATTGCTCCAGGCTCTTTGCAGTCTCAAGCAGGCATTAACACGGGCATGTATCCCCTGCTCACCGTGCCCTGCTTCCATTAGAATGTTTTGCAGATAAAGATAAATTGGTCTCACCACCTCCTCTGCTGCAAGTGCCTATTCTAAAGAGGGAGTCTCTGATTCCAGCACAGCCTCTCTCCTGGAGGTGTGGCACTGCGGGAAGGAAAGGGAGACTGGGTTGCACTTGCAGTGAATGGGATTAGATGGCTGCTCTTGCTATTTCAATGAAAGAGCCCCTTCCCCAAGCAACACTGATTCCATGGATATTTAAGTAGAATCAAGGTGAGATAAAGACTATTGTATTTATACATATATGTATTCCCCTCTCTTCCAAACGTCAGCAGTTAGCATGCTTGATGAGAGATGCTGCAAAGAAATGATTTCAGGTTGAGTGCATCACATACTGACTCAGTGCCATGAAGCTCTACACTTCAACAGAATTCCTGGTGAACAATTATGAAATATTCATCAGTTCATATTTGTAAATGGCCCTGCAACATACTGAGTAAATGACCTCCAACGAAGTGCTTCACATTAAAATGGAACAGCAACCGGCTGAAATGAGGGAACTACAAACTATGCATGTGTTTTGTCAGCACAAACAAGCAGCAAACACAAACAGAAAGAAATCTAGTTGGACTCATCATTCTGACAACAAGAAACAAATGAGAAGCCAGCCTGTTTGCTTCAGCAAGACCCACTGGTGGTGCTGCCTGTGACAGGAGTGAGTAGGGCAACCTGGGCTAAGCATTACTTCCTGCCCTCTGTCACAAGCAGAAAGTGAACTAGGCAAGGCAGGAGGTTGAGCTGCTTGTTCTCCCCACAGGCTGGCCCAGGTTGTTAATCACTTCAAGNTGCCTTGCCTGCATGCTTTGATGGGAGCCCCTGTAGAGAGCAAGACAGGTTTGCAAGGGGGGCAGACTGTGGGAAAACAGGGGTGCCACCCAGCACTGCTCTTTGTCTGGGGTGCTGCTAGCCAGTGCTGATTTAAGAAGCAGAAGGGTGGATTTTTCTGTCCTGCTTTCAGCAGTCATCATTATTCAGGATGCGTGTTTTCCAGGGAGGTTGCCAGAGCTGCACTGCACCGCTTGTGATGGTTAATCCTTGTACGGGAAAGCTCCACAATGGAAACTGTGAGGAGAATGCAAAATAAATTAGGAAAACCTAGCGAGCCATCGTCAGCCTTTACAAAACACAGAGACACCCAGGTCTGGCCTCCCCCAGACCTTTTCCAAGATACTTTCTTAGAATTGGGCTTAAAAACCCATCTGCTGTTGCCCCAGGGCCTCAAAGAGAGGTGTGCTCCCACTGCCAGAGCCAGGTGGGCGATATAGCCCTTTTTAAATCATTTATTTATTAATTAAACGCCCTGTGATAAGGCAGATCTACATGCAGGTCCACACACAGCTCTGCAGGCTCGGAGTGGCCTCGGCGGCCAGGAACTTGAACAAACAGCACCATCAGGTGGCTCTCCGGGAAATAGATGCATGGAAGCACCCAGGACATCTCCAGGCAAACCTGGCCATCCCACTGCTCTCCTCTTCCAACTCTCCCAGCAGGGAGGGCCCACAGCCCCTCCTGGCAAAATCCAAGTCCAAAATTGTTGGAGAACACTAAAATGACAGCAAGACACATTCAGAAAAAAGTATAAAGGGAAAATTTTCGATCTGCTCCCTTTCCCCTTTGGCATGGGGGTCCTGTCCCTTTTACATCCTGTCCTTTCTATTGTTTTTAGCTGAGTATCCCTGCTCTAACTACATGGTTTAACTGACTCCTTAACAGGCCACCCAGCACCCGTCTGAGCATGGTACAAGGCTTACTTCCCTACCTTAGCCTCTTCAATTTTTGAGGGCACTTGGCAAATTGATATTTTCACCTTGAAAACGGTTCCTAATGTACAGCCCCACTTTGGGGCACTGTTGGCATCCAGCTCCCCTACCTGCACAGGGAAGGAGAAGGATGCCTTGTTCAGCCTCAGGCAGGTGCCCTTTCACCAAAGACTGCCTTTGAAATAACTTGGCTCCTTCAGCCTATTTGCTGGCTTCTCCTGCTGCTCACATATTTGGTCAGTGCAAAGAGGGAGCAGAAGCCTTTCCCACTAACTAACCAGAGCAGCTTCCAGCCCTTGAGAGTCACAGAGCAGATATAACTCCAACATACATAAAGACAACAAATTCAGCTTCTATAATACAGATCTCATTCCACAAACTCTACTCTCAGGCTCCTGCTTGTCACCTTTACCTATCTCCCTAAAGGGAGGAGACCACTGGATAAGACAATCTGAAGGAAAGCAAAATGTTATTGCACCCACAGTGCTGCAGTGACTGCAGCCATACCCACTCTATTTCCACGATTTCCAGGGGAGGGACCTATGCCATCAGTTGCTTTTCTTATATCTGGATTTTAAAATATTTTTCTTCAGGTTGTTCTCCACTTCAGCGAATAATTATATATTTCTAATTGTCTCCTAGCAGAACTAAGGTAATTTAAATATAAATGCATATAAAGAATATATTTAGTTGTTTGTATATTTGTTTGTACATACATGTCTTCTGTAAGTAAATATATGTTTTCCTTATGTTTATATAAGATATAGATATCAATAGGCGCATAAATACATACACAGTCACATTCACAAACTTAAAGGAAAATAATTCAAAAGTGTGATTACACAGTTCCTCTATGAAACACCTCAGTTCACAGTTTCAACCTTCAGTGCCCACAGTTAGACCTTACAGCAACAGCTCTGAAAACAGGACCTTCAATTGTTATGTTTGTGCTTATGCATACAGAAGGACTGATTTACATATCTAATTTCAGGCCTCTAATTTTCAAAAATTTGTGGCCTGATGAGACAATCCAATGTTTCCAGTTATAACTGCCCCCAGGGGCACGTCTGTACAAAGCATCTGTACATCCAGTCACCTTGAAGGGATGTCAAAGCATTGCAAGTTGTTGACAGCCCATCTCAAATAAACCTCTGCCTTCTGTAATAAAGAGACCTCCCAATTCCCAAATATGCTCAATGCAATAAAATTTTTGAACATCCCATATAGAGTTGATAATAGAGCACCTATCACAAAAGACAAAAAAATAAGAGGAAATGAGATTGTATTTCCCATCATGGCATCTGCATTAAGCTCAATAGCTGCTTATTTCTGCTATAATTGTGCCAAAGTCATTTTGAATTTCATTTTCTTTATGCACCTTGCTCTGAAGCTGAGATATTTTGGGAAAAACAATGCACAAGACAGTACTTAAATGCAACGGCAACGTCTCAACAGTTGCTACTCATGATGTCAGAGGAGGTCAGGTGGGCACAGAAGTATGAATTGTCCCTACGTTTGTACATTTTTGACTGACTAAATAGCACCCAGGAGAACTAAGGTCTTCCTAGGACAGTAGGAACATAGAACACTAAGACAAAGGAATGTCTTTTCCTGCCACCTTAATTCTCCTTGCTTTCAAGCTCTTCCTCAGCCCTTGCCTTTTATTTTTCTGTAAAAGGAGAATGCAGTGCTAGGGGAAGTCAGCTTGCAGCAGCATTGGATCATGGGAGAGCCTGCACAAGCCACCTCCAGGCACTTCTATAAGTACCTCTTTTCTACACTGGGCTGTCAGTTGTGCTGCTCTATTCTTGTAGAGCCATGGAGCAAGATGCTTGGGGTGGATTTGTTGGCAGATCAGTAGGGAATCATAATATTCCTGCCAAATTCATTTTCTCATGTGACCTGAGCTTGACTTAGAACATGGATTTCCTACAGAGACAAGTTTGAGCAGTGCCAGGAATTTGAAAGCCAGGTGGTCTGCAAAGCTTCTCCCCAGGCTCTGAGATCCTATTTCCTCACGTCATTCTTTCCAGACAGCATGGAGTGCGGGCTGGGGTGCTCACAGCAAACTGAGTCCTCAAAACCAATGCAATTGCTCCTTCCCACCACCATAATCCTCTGGAAGAGACTGTGACAGAAGTGGGAGGAAAGATGAGCACGTTTTCTGCTAGGAAACTGATTCAGACAGGCTTTGACCAAAAATGCTAGTGAAACTTCTCTCTGCCAGAGGAAACTCTAATGCATTAAAAAAAAAAAAAAAAAAAAAAAAAAGAAAAGAAAAAAAAACCCCAACTTTTTAAAAATCCCACTTTTTCACCTCAGCAGCATCCAAATCTGGCTTAGCTAGTCCAAACTGTCATGCCTACCCTTGCTAACTCAGATAGCCTATACTTGCTTATTTGGAAAGGCAAGCTATCACACAACGGCAGATAGGCTTTTCTGAAGAAAGCTATCCATAGGTTCACTGATGTCTTTGGACAAGAAGGTCCATATATTAATTTTAGATATCTGGCAATCTGCATACTAGAAATACCATATGGCTCTGATCCATACTGACTTCTATTAAGGAAACAAAAGCTAGAATGAGCTGGAAATTCTCCCAGATGATGATCTCTGAATATCCATTGAGAAAAAGCAGCCTACCCTAATATATTACTTGCTCCATTCCTAAGAAACTCTGATTAAAGAAAATAAGTTTGGCTCCCTGAAGAGGCACAGTCATGGTGTTAGCATTGTAATGATATATCAGACCAGGACCTGGACCAAATATCACAGTCACAAAATGGTTAAGGCTGGAAGGCACCACTGGAGGTCATCTAGTCCAACCTGCCCTGTCAAGCATGACTCCCTACAGCACATAACTCAGGACTGTCCACATAACTCAGACAGCTTTTGAGTGTCTACAGAGAAAGAGACTCCTCAGCTTCTCTGGGAAATCTGTTCTAGTGCCCAATCACTCAGAAAGTAAAGTTCTTACTCATGTTCAGGTGAAACTTCCTGTACATCAGCCTCTGCCCATTGCCTCTGCCCTACTGCTTGGCACCACTGAAAGGAGCTGCTTTTCCCACTGTTTTGTCTCAGCAGGAACTAGAAGTAATGCACTGGCATTACAGATTACAGCTGTCTGCTTCTGGACTTCTTAATCTTCTTGTTCAGCTATGGAAGGATCCCTGACACAGAGCAGAGAGCCACAGCCTCATCCTAAAATGGCTCCTGCCATTCCTCTAGAAACATTACAGAAGTGGCAATGGTCCATCACACATATAATCCCATATCTATAATTGCTGCCTTGTTGGCAAATTCCCGTCACAGATTGCACTCAGTTCTGTCCCACCCTCACATCAGATGCAATCCACACCAACCTGTGCCTGCTGGAGCGCCTGGCTGAGATAGCAGGATGGAGAACAGCTCCCTGCACTGGCACTCTCGGGAGACAGAGAACTCAGACTTTGGCAAGTCTGAGCTCTGCGCCTCAGCTGAAGCCACCCCTGTATCACCTCTGTTTCCTGAGGGCCCAAGGAAAGGATGGATGTAGCATGTCCTTCTCCACTCTCTCCCACTCCCCCACTCCTTTCTGTCTGCCCTAGATGCAGTCACAGCAGCCAAGCTCTCAAAAATGCTCAATGTGGAAGGAGTGATGTCTTCCATGGAAGCAGCATTTGAAACAGCGTAAGTCACTGAGAAAGCGACCTCTCTGTTGGCATTGTGCTGATGGCTAGGGGACACTCAGAAAATCTGTGTTTCTACAGTCAGAGAACAGCAGGATAAACACCGGAATAGCTTTGCTGAGAGCAACTGCACACTCTCTTAGCACACTTCTGGAAGAATGTAGCTGGGAGAGTGTCAGCAGAAGCTATGAAATTAATTTGCATCAGACTCACAACTTTCTGGCAGTAGGCTGACCAGTCTGAAATTCACACCTTAAATCCACGAGAATCCAATTTGAACTTAGTCTTTCCTCAGCTGCAGTTCCTCTGCCTCCTTTTTTAGCATGCGTCCAAATAAATCCAACACTCCCAGCCATCAGAAAGGAGAGGAGAAACACAGGTTAGGGAACACATGGCAGAGTAAGTCAAGGAAATCCTAAATTATTGCCTAATTTAAGCCCTGCTTTCTTGCGTGGAAGGGCCAAGTTGCTTGTTCACAATGTCTGGTGCTAGGTAAGAGAATTCCACTTTCAATTTCTCTCCTTTTTACAGTTCTCTCTCTGAATTGAAGCTTTTTTACATATCTTCCAGCATATGATTATGAGACCATTTTTAAAGATTTCACATCAGACCTCTGTGGAAATCAATTAGATCATTTTAGGGAAGGAAGACTATCAATGCCAGGTGATCCAGAAGCACAAGGGCAGCTATTTTGCACATTTACCCCTGCTTGCAGATGACTGTTCAATCCAAAACCCTGCTGAGTTGCCAACTTCCCCAATATAATATTTGTGCGACAATGAAATTCCATACCACTGCACTGTGTTCATTGGCTGTAGATAGTTGATACCCACAGATATCACTTCCTGCCCTGTTGAGTCACCTGCAAATAGAATTTGTCTGTAGAGCCAGGAACTCTGCTCCTTAGATAAAATATTAACTAGTCCTTGACTGAGTCTGCCCTGTCACAAGGTCTGAGGGCATATTATGAAAGGAGTGTCTGGACACTGCTGAGAATTTCCTAGGCAGGAAACAGAGCCCATTCTACAGAGTCACTTCCCCATGAACACAGAGGAAACTACATTAGCCAAGATGGAGAAACACTTCCTCCAGGAATGGAGAAACACTTCCACTAGAGTTGCAAAAATGGACAGATACCACATGACTCAATTCAACTGTTCTGGTGTGCTATTCCTTACTGCCTAGCATGCAGTGATCTGCATTGACCCAAAATTACACTCCAGCACCTCAGTGTTGGCAAACAAATTCAGTTTGTCCAGGAGGGCCATTGATCCACTGTGATCCTGATTCAGCACCAATTTAAACATATTGCCTGGGTGAAGACCCACTCACGAACACTGTTATGAGGTAACATGAGAGGCTGACTTCTGACATGACACCTGCCAAGTTCATGCTAAACCAAGGGTTGCTTCCATACCTAGTTGAAGGTGCCTCACCAAAGCCGTGCACTGAGAGGCAGTTCACCAAAGAGACAACAGAGCAGCATGAAACACCTTTTCTCACTCCTTTTGAAGCTGAAGTTTCAAAGCTTCTCCCATTCTGAGCCTCATCTGAACAGGATGCCACTTCCAAGAGCTCTTAGCCCAGGACAAGTCCTCATGTTTTGAGCTTCAGCTTTCAAGAAGTAAAAAAAGTCCCTTAACCTATAAAGGTTATTCTGGAAGTGGAGCTTTCTTCTAATTGCAGTGCTTGGTCCTGGTGCTGAGAAAATTCCTCTTCTGGTAAGGCATATTTCCACAATATTGTACCAGCACTTTCATAAGAAGCTTTGAATTCAGTTAAGTGGTATTTTCTAAGAAGAACAGTATCCACTAGAAAATTCCCACCCACCTCAAAACCTAACTGCTGCAGCAATAATTCTGCACAGCTACTGAGACTGGTTGGTGGAACTAAGGAGAGGAGAGGCAGAAATAAATGAATACTTTTTACTTTGCACCAAAACTGGTTTTGCTACTTTTATTCTGACTATGATTTTGGAGCCCACATGACTCCAAGGCCAGGATTCCTTTTCAGCCTTAGACCACATACATTTGCATCATGAACATGCAATGCAAACCCCAAATAAATGTATGCATGTGTCATTGTCTCTGCTCTGTGTTACTAAGTCTGCTTTCCGCCTTCCCATTCCCTTATGCAAAGGTGCACACTGAAGACAAGCTGACAAATATGATGACAACACTAATCCAAGAATAACATCCCAAACTCTCTGTCAATCTCACTTTTAATGGACATATGTCATGATTGGTGCATCACAAGAATGGCTGTCCTCTCCAGACAGCAGCAGAACAAACTTATTCTACATTTTCTCCTTGCATGCAAACAAGTGGCAGAGGGATAGTATGTAAGACTCAGCTTCCTGCTCTAGCATCACAGAATGGTTTGGGGAAAGTTTTAAAGTCATCCAGTCCAACCCCTTGCAATAAGCAGGGGTTTAAACTTAAACTTTAAACTTTCCCCAAATTCCACAGGATCAGGTTGCTCAGAGCCAGATCTAACCTGGCCTTGAATGTTTCCAGGTTCTTTGGGCAACCTGCTCCAGTGTTTCACCAACCTCATAATTTAAAAACAAAAAAAAAACCTTCTTCCTTATACTTGGTCTAAATTTACTCTTATAGTTTCAAAGCAATAACTCATTCCTACAGACATAATTAAAACCCCTGTCACCATATTTCTTGTAAACCCTCTTTAACTATTGAAAGGCTGCAGTAAGATGCCCCTGGAACTTTTTCTTCTCCAATCTGAACAATCCCAACTCAGTCAGCTTTTTCTCACGGGAGAGGTGCTCTATCCCTCTGATCATTTCTGTGGCACTCCTTTGAACACAAGGAACATTAGCTTCTTCATGACAGCAGCCTGATTTCACCATTTTTCCATGACTGCCCACCAGTTTACTCCAGGAAAGATTAGTTTTTAACAAGAGGGAAAGGCTTTACACTGCACATGTCTGTTACAGCTGCACAGTCTAAGGTGTGTATGTTGGTGCAAGCACACACCCTCTCCATTTGGCAGCAGATGAGTCAGGAAATCTTTGTCTGCCACACAGGCTGTAGACTCCAAATGGAGTCCTGAAAAGTTGCAACAACACGCAAACTTAGTTTTCTGAACATCTAATATAAATGCTAAAGAGAAGAAAATTCTTTCCTTTTCTCCATACTATTGATTACTCTCTTTTCCTTAAAGCTTTAATTTTAAAATGAGCTGTTAGAATTAAAAAGGTAGCTAACAGAGTAGTCTGCTACTACATAAGGTTTCAAAGTGAAATTAAAACCTATGATGTATGAAACCATGTAGACTTATGCCATATATTCCAAACAGCACCAGTGTTCCATGAAGAGGAGACAGTTCTAAAAAGCAATTCAGCCCCAGGGAGCCACTAAAAGAGCTTGTGCTAAGAGCATGCCAGGTCTCAACTTTACAGTGGCTACAAAAATCACAGAACATCAGCCCCATCTGCAAGTCCTGATTGCATCAAATTTTGTCACTTTGCAACACTCTCAGCCCCTTGGTTTGGTCTTGGAGCACTTGAAAAGACAAGGGGTGACTGGAGTAGCAGGGTTCCCACCCCAGGTGCTGGGTTGGCAGCTAAGGGCTGGTGGGTCCCAGAAACTTTCATGTCCTACTAAGGAAGAAGCCTTGAGGTCCTCAGACTCCACTGTTCTCTGCTCCTGGCAAGGCTTAAAAGGTGCATGAGCCCCATCAGGCACACTGCTGAGGGCATAGCACCTCAAACATCCCCAGCACTGGAAATCTCAGAAAACAAAACTCACCTTCTCTCAGGTATAGCTGGAAAGGGGGTGAGGGGGTGGCACATTAGCTTGTATTGAATTTCTGAGTCCTGTTCTTTTTGAATTAAAATCTTAAACACATTATTACAGGCACAGTAGGAAAATTTTACTTTTATGGAAAGAAAAGTTACCACCTTTGGAAAGTCTTGTCTGTTTGCTGAGAAATTTTCACTCATTGTCTTTGACTAGAAGGAAATCCATGCTGAGAAATATAAGGCAGAAAGCTTTTGTTCAGAGTGAATTGCAAGAGAAAGAAGATAAATCAGCAAAGCTTTTAATATGAAGTTTTCTCTCTGGCAACATTTCACTGTATGATACAGGCATGCAAAGATGCCAAAGAAAGAATGCCAAAGAAGAAAAGATTTTGGCTTTTAAGAAAGAACTTAAGCTTTGCTTAGGACTTACCTGATACTGGACTTTCTCAATAGAGAAAAAAGCAATTAAATTAAACACGCCCTTAAGAGGAAACTCCATTGATGAGGTGAAGTACTTGGCTGGGAGAATAGGAAAAACATCATACCTTATAACTATCTTGGCAAAAGTCACAGTGTAGGTACAGCTGTATGAGGGCAACTCTAGACCACCAACCCCCATGTCTAGCTAAACCTCTGCAGGGAACCCAGAGAGTAATTAAACAATCCAAGGGCAAGGATGCTGTGTGAGCACAAACCATCCATTTGGAGGTGGGGGGGATAATTTGCTATATTGGCAATCTTGTTTCAGACACCCCAAGACTATCTGCTTACCAATGTGCCTTGTATCTCTTTACTCCTCCCAATTACATTACAGATAAAATAATTTTCTTGATAGGGAACAAGAGATTTTTTTCATTCTTTAATATGTCAAAAACATCTGATCAAGGTCAAGAGTCTCCTAGGTATATAAAGCCACTGCCCCTCTAGGTAAATAACTTTCTTTGCAGACATTTTTGAGCTGTTTGTCTCCATGGTCAAAACCTTCAATCAGGCAGATAAAGAAATATACTTATTGGCCAGATAAAGCATGTGCCAAAACAGAATTCCCTCTGCCAGAACTGATAACACTTCATTTAGATGTAGCTTCTCATCCCATAGGCTTCGGCTGTTTGAAGGGAAAGTTGTTCTCAGAACATGTGGAGTTGGTAATAAAGCTCTTTCTAGGAGATACAAGGATTACACAGGGAATAAAATGGCGAAATAGTGTCTGCAGTACATAATGTAAAACTTGAACCACTCCAAGTAAAATTCCCCCTCCCACTGAGAAAGAACAACATGGTGGGACAAAGTGGAAGTGACAGGATGGCTTTCCAAAACATTAACTATATCGTGGCTGTTTCCCCCCAGAACACTGGCTACCCAAAACCTGCTTGAGACACACATTCCAACCTCACACTCACCAAAAAAAAAAAAAAAAAAAATTCAAATTTTGACATTTGTCATTTTG
>VWZN01002800.1:675235-704319 GCA_013396955.1 Regulus satrapa
AATATACCTGTAATATGCAGCCCTGCTCAGTCAGCAACACCAGCTTGTAAACAGTACTGTAAAACTGGCATCACTGCAGAACTAACTTTATGGTGTATCACCTTCTGTTCTCTATGACAACCACAGTAACTAGCCGTTTCCCTCCTTGACCACACACTTATATTATTTACTTAATGAACATAAGTAATCAGACAGCTTCAGCTGGGAAAGAAAGGTCTGCGGAAAAGTTCTCACTTATGCCTCTTCAGGGCAAAAATTCTTCTAGACACTTGGTAAAAAGAGGTTCTTTTTCCATTACTCTTTGGGGTTTTGGCAGACAGATTGAGCCAGATGCTTCTCTTGGACTTATTTATTTTTTTTCCCTCAAACAGTCTCCAGCAATTGCTTCTGCTTCTAAATTATTTAAAGCCACACAACACCAACTCCCCTCTGATCTTTTGTTGCATAGATTGCTAATGGGCAAACAATCAAAGAACTTAAGAATTCTACTTGAAAACAATTTTTTTTTGTTTGTTTACTCTGTCCAAGCCATCTTACTGTCATAGCTTTGCTGTTGTATTCATCTGGTATAACTTACTTATTCCTAGGGGAAGACCAGATGTGTACATGTATATTTCTGGCACCAGATCCTAACAAACTGAAACTATCATCAGAATCAAGGTAGCATAGTTATCAGTGCACATGTAAATCTTCTTTTGAAATTTTTGTCTCTCCACAAATTAAAACTATCTAATCTTTTTCATTCTCCACATCTCATTAGAGGATTTAAACTTTCTTTTTTCTATGTGAACTATTGAGGTAATTCTAAAAATCATTTTACCCTTCTTTCAGGGGAGAGAGTACTCAGTAAGTTTTAAAATGTAAATGACATAGACTAGCAGGAGACAATTTCATACCTCCAAGGTACTCTGGCAAAAAAAATTAGATTTGGTACCTAGACTTTAAATCTTTCAGTAAAATCAATATTAATGCTTTCAGTGAGACTAGTAGTTGAGAGAATTAACCTCAGCTGAACTTCTCCCACCAGGCTTTAAATTTTCCCATCTAATTTAGTTCCCAGTGGTTTCCTCACAGAGCCAAATTCTTCACCAAATCAATTAAGGTCCTGCACCATGGACTGCAAAAGAAGGTTGTTTTATGTGTGATATAAACCCTACTGCTTATCTCCAACTGATAAATCTACACTGTTTGGGAGGTTTTTCACCTACTCTCTTTTGCTGCATCTTTGGTTGCTGCAGCCACTGAGTCACTAAGGTAAACGTAAGGATGAGTGGTAACAGAAAATATAAAAAGAAAAATAGACCTCCCCTTTGGAAACATATAGGAGAGACATACCTAAAAAGTTGTATATTACATTATAGTCTAGAAATACTGTGGGCATGGCAATATTGTCATTTACTATTGGTTACTGAATCTGAGCCTATGGAGGGAGCATGCTAATACACTAAACACAGCCATTTAAACAATTTGATAAAAATTTGAGATTAGCTCCTGTATTACATAAAGCAAAAATTATCAAAAGGCACATTAACTGCATAAAGTCAGGAGCAAAAACAAACGACAGTTCATGGCAACTGCTCCTATGCAAAGCTTTCTCTGTAAGCCTCTAAGGAATAAAGCATTGCTACACTTTCTTGATATTGCCACATCTTTTCATCTAGAGCTGTCATCAAGGCCTCAAAATATCTCTGGACCCTACTATGCTTACAGTTCAGCAAAGAAAACAGAGGCAGGAGATCAAATACTCATAGCAATTCAAAATCCATCGGAAAAAAACATCCAAAGTATTCTAAGAAAAATTAACACCTCAAAATAAAAAAGCTACGTCAGCATTATTGTGTGCTGGTGTCACTGAACCAGCTTTAGGAAGGCAACCTAAAACTAGAGAGAAACAGGGGTCATTAGGGACAAGATGTCCAAACACCCTTTACAGATTCACTACACACCAAATCAAAGCCCTTTGATCTGTTCTAGATGCTGCTTTTAGACTCAGGACAGCTTCTAGTTGCCAACAGCTAGCATTTTGAAAACCACCACAAATTAATTCAATGCTTCAGTTTTCTCTTCACCTGCAGATGGATGGCTCCTGTCAAATGATCCAGCGGTGATCAGGCAGGTGCGAACCCAGCTGGTTTCCTCAACAGAGGGAGCATGCCATTCCAACTGCAGCTTACTGCCATGCTCCTGTAGTGGATTTAAACCCATCCTGGGAAAATGGGAACATTTAGCCCATTTATGTGCTGCTGATTACGGTTCTGTATAATCAGCGGTATAGCTGCTATCCCAGAGCATGTCTTGTGTCTGACAGCAGGGCAGTTTCCAGCAATGTTCAGCTCTATTTCTGACACAAGTCTGAAAGTCTGTTGTGGATCCCAAATCATTCTGTCAAGCACTGATGTCCAGAGATCTCAGTCTCAAGTAGGGCACTATGAAAAAAATTATTAAAACACATACACACAAAACAAAACGTAGTGAAGAGGGAAGAGACAGCTCTGATTTGGAATACAGGCAGTTCCTGTAAGCATCTTATTTATCCAGTGCATGGTGTTTTCTTACCAAAAGAAGAACAAAGACTTTCTCTAATACAGTCCCTACTGGGTCCAAATTAATGCAGTATTTTCTTGTTATACTGATGCAGCTGAAGCCTGCCCTGTGTGCCTTTCTCTCTCAAGCTAACTGGGACAAATCAGGATTATCAAGTACAGATCTATATGTGCTATCTCTCAAAGCCTGCATCTTTCAGTTTTGTCCTTTGAAACAGGCATGGATACCGCACAAAGCACAGAAACCCCCCTTTCCAAATATCACCTCTGGCAAAAGCAAGGAAAGACTCCAATAGCCTTCAGACATGGAACCTCTCTCCTCAAGCCTCAGCCAACATCTCTTAACAGTCTGCTCTCAGGAAAGGTGGTTCAGGCAGGAAAAGGCAGGGAGACTCAGGACATGTCTTTGACAAGGCTGCTTTATGCATGCTAGTGACACCCACATCCCCAAATACAGCCCTGCAGCTGCAGAGCCCCTCACGCCTTCTGTTTTCACAGGGGCTTCTCTCCACCTCATAACATCAGCCTGGCATCAGAAAATCTCTTCCTCTCTTCTCTACTTGACATTTGGAGAAGCCCTCTGAGATACTGTTTCTTCATATTTGAACATTTAGGCATCAGTTGTACTCAGCAACAAGTTTTATTTGAAACAGCAAGAAGCAAAGTCTTTGTCTTTTAAACTAAGGCCATAAGCACCAGCCAGTAATGCCTGTGCCTTAATCTACCCAAGAAATATATAATTGCTTATCCATTACCAGTTCTCAGTATTTTTGTGAGAGGACTGGAAATTATTTAACTTGCATTAACCTATTCACTCCATTGGCTATCTCCAAAAGCTTTGGAGGTTTGGGTTTGAGCAGCCTCAGAGACCACAAGTTGATAGCACTATTTGTAAAGGGGAACTCCCACAGTCTGTAACCCCAGGACATAAAGGATACATGAACTCTAATATTCCCTATTCCTTCTCCTCTATGTTGCCTAAGCAAGCCAGAAAAGTTCAGGTGACAAAAAAATAGAGTGACTTCTGCAAATGAGGCCAGAGTGACTGAACTGAACTAGGCCAGAGTTTCAGCCTGAATTAGGCAAAAGCCCGTAGCCAATCATGGCTAAGGCAAGTGTCCTGGCATGAAATATTCTCATGATAGACTCAGCCAGTGCAAGTCTCACAATTTATTCTGCTCTCCTCTGAACAGAGGGTCAGTCTGCCCTTCCCAGACACGTGTGGATGTGGCAGTGGCATGTCACGAAGGCAGGCCTAAAGGGAAGTTCATTACACTGAAGGTGTTCAGGGAAATGCAGATGCATAACCAGAGAGCTGCTAATTCACCTGATGCTTCTTCCTCAATAGCTTATAAGTAGATTCCAGTGTCAAATATAACCTTAAGCATTCAGGTTAATTTATTTAAATAGACATTAAAGGGAAATTGTTGAACGAATACATAAAGTCTGAAATCCCAAACAGCTCCTCATTCTTTCCCTCTCCTTTCATCACCTTGAATGTTGTAAAGACTAATGATTTAATTTTATTAAGAGCTTTGAAGGTGAGGAGTATTGGGTAATTGCTAAATGTTTCTTCCTTGTTCTAATTTCCGTCTCCTCTAGCATCAGCTTGTCCTTATATGACCCTAGCCAAGTGCAGTTGTGCATTTCATTCCATTCTGTGGCTTATCTGCTCCTAAAAGTACTCTTTTGAAAGACTCAAAGCGTACCAGTTTGGAAGGTCTTCTTACCACTCCAAAGCTTACAGATGTGGACTTTTACAAGCAAAGCTCATCTGCTTGCTGCTGCTATTCACTCATACCACTGATTTTCATGCTCATATGGAAACAATGTGATTTTAGATTGGATTCAGAAGAGAGGGAAGCCAGTACAGGATAGTTAAAAGATGGGGGTGGGGAGAGGGGGGGAAAGGAGAGGGAAGAATAAAAGACACAGGCCGTTGTACACCAGCGCAGTAAAATTCCTAGAACAGGTGCTTCCCATCTGGCCAGGCAGTCTCTGCAATGCCCAGTTAGTCATCTAGCAGCGCAGCCTCTGAGGGACATTGCCACAGTGGGTTAGCACATTATCATTCCCAGCTGTCCACTTCGTCCTGTGCTCTGGAGATACCCTCCCAGGAGGCTGTAAAGGCAGCCCGAGCTCAAAGCCCTGTGCCTTTGTGCACACACATGTTAGCAGGGGTAGGAGCCATTGGCCCCATAACTGCAGTAACCAGGGTACAAAAGGAAGTTCCCATTTGTTGCCCTTGTCACTATGGTTACACTGCTGTAAATATACTGAGCTAATTTACCTTTGACCTTTCTGCCAAGAACAAAAGCGGGAGGAAAAAACTCCAGAAAGAAAAGTTCAGGAACTCATCTGAGCTTCTAGGCTGTACTACACACACCTGCTCAGTCTTCTAAGAAAAACCTAGCCAAACCCATCACTGCAAGCACCTCAAAATTGTAAGTCAGGCTGAAATCTTGCACTGCGGTACCAGTGCACATGGAAAGCCACATCCCAAGTCAATATAGGAACAAATCTCCACCAGGGTACTTGAGTAAGGGTGAAACAGGCAGTGGGATGCATGGGCTCAGCTGCCACTAAGCCATGTCAGGGGTTATGGGTAGCAAGGTGCCAGGAAACATCCCAAATTCACCTCTCACAAAACAGAACAGCACAGAAGCCAGTCTTCAGCAAAAGCTGGACATTCAGTGGTAGATACAATCAGAAGCTCAGCATCAGCCACAGCATCAGGTTCAAATAACAGGTCTGAAAGGTCTGAGGAGTGCATTCATTGTTTACAAAAGGCAAAGACATTTTCCTGTTTCCCAGAGCAGTTGCCCAAAATTTAGAACTGCCTAGAGAGAAACTTGAGTCAGAATTCTTCTTCCAGACACCTTTTATGCTAGCTGTAAGTATGCTGCAGCCCAAGTCCTTCTCACTAGATACACAAAAAATGCCCTTTTCCCCCTCAGTAAGCAGATTTGCACTGATAAACCTCAATGTGTTTGCAAAATTTTCAACAACATTATGAGTGTTGGTGATATATCAAAGCTGAACTGGAAAAGCAAAATTCTGCAACCAGTTAAAGAGTTTCTAGCTTTAATTATGGGAGAGGGAGCAGATTGAAGGGAGTAGGTGGAGGGAAGTCTCAGAACATACAGTACTGTGCACCATGAAATGTTGCAGGCAAATGGAAGGCTGAAGGGCAGCCCCACGTATTTTAGAGATCTAACAGTAAATGTTATTGCTCTGCACATGTGAAAGACATAACATGCATTTTTTTTTCATTCTAATCAGCTCACTTCAAATTTAGGCAAACAGGGAAGAATAAGTATTAAACCTCCATAGGAGGCATACAGTGACTCGCAGTTGTACATCTGAGATGAAAAACAAAAGCAGCAATTGCCTTGGCCACAGGAGGGACTCTTCACAATTTAAGGAAAGAGGGGTATGGCACAATCCCTCAGTGCATAAAGCCCAGCTGAATTTACAGACCCCTTCACCTATGACATGGCTAAACCCCACAAGTTTCATTAATATCGTTATAGTAGCAACGTTTCTCCCTACACGTTTGGGAGTCCAGACTCCCTGCCACCATAGCTTTAGAAACACAGTCGTTCTTTCAGTTGATTTCAGCAGGAGGTCTTCATATGTGCCACAGTATCTGAGATTGCAATGTTGGATTGCTAAATCCGAGCAGGAATTTCCACGGGGATGGTCAGAAAATTAATCGGGGTGCTTTTGGCAGTGGAAAATTTTACATTTCTCAGCAACAGAATAACAACACAAAATCCAAGCACTCCAATACACATATTTTTCTGGAATTTCTCATGTGAGTACTTCCACTCTCTCTTCTTCTCTGAGGACCAGACAACAACTCCTGGATATGTCAGGATCCTATGCTGCATATGCGTCCAGCAATGCCATAAAAGACATCCATGGCTACAATGCACCATAAAATGCGTCTTCTGTCAAAGGAGCTCAACCCATGGAAATAAACAGACATCCAAATTAAAATAACCTTGAGATCAGGTTTATTGTAAGAAACCCAAGCTTTCCAAAAAAGCTTAGTTTCAGGAGCATATCCTTTCCACTCATTTACTGATGAGAAACTTTAAACTAAAAGTTCAAATTCCACCCCTAACACCACAGTTTAATTTATTCATTAAAGTATAGCCTAGTCTCTTTGAAAAGAGAAGAGTATCATATATGTTCTACTGCCATGTTTGACCATAACTCCCTCATGGAATTGCAGATCCAACAATTTTAGTAACTTGACAACCAGCACTATTTGTAGGCATCAATGCCCAAATTGCTCTGAATCCGAGCAGCTGCTTCCTGAACCTTATCATCACACCACACACAAAACAGAATCAAGAGGGGCTCTAGCAGAAGTCCAGAGGAAAGCGGAAACCAAGCCCTGAGAGATGGCAGAAACCAGAGGGGAAACAGGAGTAACGGTCCTGGAGAAAAGAGAAGTTTGACATGCTTTCCAGCTGGAGCAGGAAACTGCTCTCCTAACTGATTCCAACAGCTTCTGAGGCTGCAAAAACAAAGCTGGAACTGTCAGGAATAAGAAAAAAGAGGAAAGACAATCCTCTGACTGTGGTCACACTTGATAAACAACTCCAGGCGCTAATTTTTTGTCCCAAGCAGATTATGCAACTGCTGAGATGGCTTTAGTGGTGTGGACAACAAAATCCAGCACAGGGGCCCAGGGCTTTGGAAATACCAGTGCTTTTTATCTTCCTCCTTTGAACAGTCATTTTAATTTACCAGAATTTAGGGCTCGGGTACTCCTGTAAGATCACACTGATAATCTGTGGGCTCACAAAGCCTAGCTTTGTTAAAGCCCTCCAGGTCCTCTCAACACTTTCATTCATTCTGTGATCCCCATTGAACAATCAGGTTTTGGTCACACAGGCTTTCTGATTGCCAGCTGCTACAGCTGTGGGGCACTGCTGCAAAAACAGGGTTGGGGATTGGACTATGGGGATGTTGGCTCAGTCTCACAGAGGACACTTGTGACTCAAATTTCACCACAGCATCAAAGGAAAGTTCTCCCAACCTGTTATTTTCAAGTCAGTGAGAAGATCAGCTCAAGCAACAATAACTTAGAAACAGAACTCAGTTCTCAAGTCTATGTTAGTCACTACCAGATCTGTGTAAACCAAGAAGCCTATGGCTGCTTCTGCACATGCCACAGTTTCTTCTCTTTTCTCCACAAAGAACCATGTTGGATGTACAGGCTGGCTGGAAAGCCATAATGAGGGACAAAACTATGCCTAAAGCAAGTTTGAGGCTCAAGGTATTTTTGCTAAATGGCCAAATCTTTCCTCTTCTGCCACAGCTTTAGAAAACAATTGCACATTCTATTGCTTGTGGCAGCTGAGTTGTCAGTGGTTGCTGCTGCCTGTCACCAGAGAGTGACATGTCGGCAAGCCTTCAGGCACAGCAGCAAGTCTCATGGAGGCTAGCAAGGAAGGATGTGGAAGTGGTAGGAAAGCAATTAGGTTTTTACAAGAGTTTCAGAGCTTTTTGCAGAGAAAAGGATAATGCAGGAGTTGGAAAGAATCACATTCATGACAATTATCAGTCAAAGGGCTCCCTTTGGCCCCACAGCTCTGCTTAAGTCTCCCAGAAAAGGAGAAATGTAGAATATTTTCTGGCTTAGAAATATCACAGGATGGTAGACGCAGGAAAAAAGTGCTGCAGTATCTCAGTTAACACAATTTTATTTTCAGTTTTGGACTTTCCATCCCACTCCAGAATTCAGTTTCCTAATCAGCTTCACCAAGCCATCTTGTGATACAAATTAATTAATAAACATCTTCATAACCAATTGCTCATCAGTGCTGAGGAAGGAATGGCAATGTGCAGAGTCTGGGAAGAGCAACTGTGCTGAGACTTCACCACTGAATAAGTATTGGCTACCCACCATGGTGGGGAACTTGCTTTCTTTGAACTTGGTTAATTTTCCTACACAGTAGGTTCTAGCCTCACACAGGTTATCATCTGAGTGCACTTCAAACCAAAGGGGCAGGAAGGACAGAAGTAGCCATTGCATCCAGGGTATGGGAGCTTTGAGCACTTCTTGGAGAACTTTTAAGGAATACGTTACTTGTTTTTTATAGCTCTTCGAAATTGTATTCTCTATACAAACAGTATGGCATTAAAGGTACAACTTGTAACCCACTGCTTTGTGTCTTCAAACAGATCCCCAGCAAGATTTTGCTCTCAGCATTGACCATTGTTCTGATATTGCAACCCACACCTTTAACGTCAGAGCTGCAATGGTCCTAAGTAAGTTAATTTCTGTTTTTTCATGCTGTACACAGGTAATTAATGTGTGAGTGCTGGTATTAAGAAGTAAGCAAGGGTGACAATCTCCTATAAAATATGAATGTGCCTAATTTCTTAATTTCAAAGCCTGTGTAGGGTTACAAGAATGTCAGTTCTGTTATCAGCTTGGCCTCAGACTACATGTATCACCTGTATCATATCAGCCTTCAGCCCCTATTCTGCTCCTGGTCTTAATTTGTATCATGGAGAGCCAAGGGGAGGGCTGCTCTAGAGCTCATCATTTTCATAGCTAAGTCTTCTGGGGAGAGTCTTGTTGAATGAGACAGCTACAGCAGCCACACTCTTGTATCAGTACCTCACCAAATTTCCAAGGCTGTGACCTTTACAGGTAGGGGACTGAATGGAATCCCACAGAAAAATGTGGGAACACCCCTCTGTCTTTCCTGGGCATTCAGAGAAGCATGCTGGGGAAGTGCTGGCCTGAGACAACAACCTTGCACCTGCACTAGCTGAAATTATACCCTTCAGCACTTTACTGATCAGCAATAAAAGGTAAAAACTGGGTGCACAGCTTAATACTAGCCATAGCTTGCTTTGTGATTCTTCCACAGGAAAACCACCTACTGCAAACCTGAGCCCCAAGCTCATCTAGATCCTGTACTACCAGAGCATAAATATGAAAGTGCTGCTGTATGCTCTTGGTGCTGAAAATAAATTTGTGTGCCAAGTGTCTTTTAGCACTGGGAATGCTTCCTTGCATGTGAAAGCTCTCCCTTCCTGTGAGATACGCAGCCTATTTGTCCAGGGAGCATCAGTTTTCAGGTGGCTGCAAAGGTAAACAAGCCTGAAAGAAAATCACACTATAGACTTTTGCAAATACTTTTCCCATGAGACAGGGTACAGGACCTCCATCTAAATCCAGTAGCCTCGCTGGCTCTGCCTGTGTCAGCAAGCCAGGAATAAGCACTTAACCTGCTAGGACAGCCAAGCTGCTGTGCTTGTCCCGGGCACAGGTTTTGCTCAGGCCAGTTACAGTTTTCCCAGGGAGCAGTTACAGATCACAGGTTGCTCCCAGGGGCCCGTTGGAAATGACCCCTCTGCTAAGAACACAAGAAAATTTAGGTGTAAGGACATGAGATTTGCTATGCCATTTGACCTCAGAGTCAGAAAACTATCATGGGCATAGTTTATTTAGCAATAAAGATAGCTTCTATTATGTCCCCTGTCACATATCTTGAAGGGCCTAGAGACTGTTCCTGAAGCACAGATTTCTATGTATCAGAAGGCTTCAGTGAAGAGAAAATGTTTAATGGCTCAAACAGCAGGGAGGAAAATAAATAGGATATTTTTTTAAAATAAACTAATAAACCCATTTGTCCTTGCACTTTCTCTGAGCTCTCTTTCTGCTTTGTGTGTAGGACACAGCATCCAGGAACTCTATGTCAAGCTGGACATGATCATAAATGGAAGGACCATCCTAACCTACTCGGAGACGCTTTGCGGGCCGGGTCATTCTAAGCTTATTTTCTGTGGAATGAAGAAAGGAGGTAATTTAGGTAGCACTCTAAGTGTTTGATGGCTACTGAATACTCCAAGCAGGATGCACCCGCTGTGCTGTTGACTGCACCAATACATTGTAATGTTCTGTTTACTTCACCAGCATGTTAATGGGTGACAGGAACACAGTAGGACAGAGACGTTTTAATTTAAGGGCCTGCTTTTCCCCCCAACCTGTTTGCTTGCTTTACTTTTAATCACAGAATATTGTGTGCACATGGGAATTAAAGTCCATTAAAAATAACTGTGGTTATGTGACCCCCATCCACCAGCAGAGAGGTTCATAAGCCCTATTTAGATGCACGTGCTTGTCATGTGAGCAAGAAGTATGACAAAAATAAAGGCTAGTTCTGTAAAAGAAATGGCTGAGCAAACAAACAGCCATTCTGAACATGTTCTTTGCTATTAAGCAAGTCACACTTCCCGTCCTTAAAGGCAATTCTTTAATCACTTTATAAGAAAATATGCTTGAATAAGGATATTTTGAACACGACACTGTTTGCTACCATGTATGGTTTGCATCCTGTTTCTGTTCAGCATGTGCTCATGCAGCAGTCAGATGAATTCAGCTTATGCCAGTCACACTGACAGCTGGTGAAGACTTGCCCTAGTTAGTTTAGAGTGCTATTACTTGCTCCCAGAAAACAGGCATTTTTGGGCCCAGGTTTGCCTGGGCACCTCAAGGTCCTTCTGCCACAATCCAGGCCAGGTAATGCTGACTTAGCTGTGCCATGTCTAGAAGAGCTGCGGTCATGCTTCTGGACTGCAGTAGCCACATATCCAGTAATTTTTAAATCTCTCTTACATCATGATCACCTATTCAGGCTGATTTTATAGAAAACAGGTAAAGCCACAGAGAGATTTGAGTTGTCAGAGCACTACTTATTTACAGAAGCTTTGCTTTCCTTCCATTCACTCGTATCTTCAAGCAGAGACCACTGCAATAACTCATGTACAAGGGCCATGAGTTTAAGGACCACGCACAGCACTACTGCTAAGACAGCCCCTGGAAAATTACTAAGACATTTCACACTGCACAAAACTATCACAATGAATAATAGAAAAATGCTGCATGAGCAACCAATTATGTAAATCCTGTAAGCCAGATAGACAAAAAAATTAAATTCAGACATTTCTTCAATTGTGTATTGAATTACAAGAGGAGAAAACCCACCCACAGACCTACTGAAAAACTATCTTATTCTGATGAAGTACTTAATAACATACTTTAGTGAATACATTAAGGAGAAGTAGAGTCAGTCCTGAGCTGAGCACAAACTGCTATTCACACATTAAGCTACAGAGCCAAAACCTTCTGGGGTTTCCAAGTCTCTTAATCTTAAACTGACAGGTGATTGTTTCTGCTAATTGAAATACATTATGATATAAACATACAGTTGGTTGTTTAAATAATATTATATATCTTTATTTAGAAGTATCCCTACTTTAGTGCAAAGACATCTGCCATGCACTTTTTAATGAGCACCCTCTCATTCAGTAGCTGTTTTTATTTAGTAATTAAGTCATGGTGGGAAAAAAGTGAACTTTACCAGACAGGTTCAAACTGAAAACGTGTTACTTCTTAATTAGTTGACAGTTGAATCTACCCCATGTTTTAGGACAGAGAATTGAGCTGAAGACCAATTTAGGCAGTTCAGGCATAATTTACCATATTACAGTCACAGCTGTAAATCTGACCTAATGCTTGTGCAGGAAGGACAACTTGTGAATGGCCAAATATGAAGACTGCTAAGACACAGGAGAAGTTTTTCCTGGAGAGCCTTTTTTTCCCGGTTGTATGGGCAACATTTTCAACATCTGGCCAGACCTGACCTGAGTCTAAATACAGTTTCATACAGAGTTTGCTTGCCTGTCACAAAGAGGCCAAAAATTGCCTGCTCCTCCCTCTGTCAAAATTAGACAGAACATCATCCTTCTACAGGTTTTGTTGATCCACTTACTTGTGGCGAAAAGCAGAGCAGAAGTTACAAGAAAAAGAGACTTTTAAGACCCGGATGTGGCAAGGTCTTACTTATTTGAGGGAAGTTTTCTTTTTTTCTTTATTTATATTTTCTCTCCTATAATGCTACATTTTATGACTGGAAATACTCTCTGTGCTGGAAATACTTATTATAGCTGAAAATTTCACATTCATCATAATCATATAGTATTTACTATTTTTGTTAACTGAAGGTCATGTCTGGCACTGCTCACTTGGACTCATAAACAGGATTCCAAAATATTTTCTTTGAGCTGTATGTCTGCTGTGGACTGGTTAGCTCAAAGTTTGCAAGGAAATTTGCCATTTTCTATGAAGGAACAACAGCAACAAAATTGTGAAATTCTTTGTGGCATAACATAAACTCAGGCCTTCCTCTTTTTTAGTAGAAAGTGCTGGTTGTTCCACATTTCCTCCAAAGAAAACGGTTTTAACAGATTTAAAAGATTTAACAGATTTCCCAATGCAATCACTAAAATCAGAGTGGAAGATATACCAGAGTAATATTAAGCAACGTGCCAACCACAGGCTTAAACAAAGCTACCTGACAAAAGGAGAGCTGCATCCTCTGCAAGTTTTCTTTCAGGCTCAACTGACAGAGGCACCATCAGAGGTATTTGCACAACTCCTTGTGCATGCTCCCCAAACCATAGAGAAACCTCCACCTTGCTTCAGGCCTCCATCCTTTCACATTATTATCCCATTCAGTAGGTGTTACAGTGAGCAAGTTTCTAAAACAGTATTTGTGAATAAAAGTAGAGAACATAACATGAATTGAAAGACTGGCTATCACGTTGAGAATGTAGGTAGCTGTTTCTGAGAAAGCAGCTATACCACAGAGCTAGGTCTTTGGGCTGACACACAATGACATCTTGCTTAGTCCCAGTAAAAAGAGTGACTCTTTCTCACCTGGCCATGTGTTTACATGTATTTTTTCCCACTCAGCTATACATCTATAGCTGGCAGTTATTCACTTCATTCCTACATCCACAGCACCCACAGAAGCTGTGTGCCAGTTGCATGGGCGCAAGATTGTGTCCTAGAAGTACTCCAACACGGAGCATTGAAGCTCCAAAAATATTTAAAACATAGAAAAAGGAAGAGGTGGGTGCAGATGTACAGGGCCTTTATATAGTACAAAAGTGTGAGAATGCATAAAGATTTTCAGTGAAAGGAAGATTTGAGAAAGAGGAGTGAGAATTTCATTATAGGTGTTTAGTCAGGAAGGAGAGGCATCTTCATGACAAATGATAACTAGTAATTTGAAGTAATCCTCAGGAAGTTCTTACTTACACATTTGAAAGCTCTACCTCAGACTGGAAGCTACTAAAGGCACATTCACTAGTAATGAAAAGGACTAAGTCACTTTTGGTAGAAACAACAGGGAAAAGCTGCTACAAAAATTCAGTAGTATCACCTTGATTCAGTGGTACATTGGAAATATTTTCTAGACAGCTCTACAGAAATCACTTTCAGATAAATCTATAAGAAAAAGGGCTGAAAGCACATCACCAATGACAGCATGCTTGACAGGTGCCATAAATTACCAGCAGACCAAAAAAGAAAAGGGGGAATATTTAATTGGAAAAATGCACTCATAGTTTATGCTATTCCAAATGTGTGAGCATTTTTTGCAACCACATTTGGGCTTTTCTCTAGGAAGACCACAGAATTCTTTCAATGAGACAGGCTCAGTGAGAGTTACTGCAGCAGATGTGTTCATCCTCTTTCAATATAGAAATGTAAAAACGTATGAATATGTGGAGGAAAAAAATGCATATTAAGGATGCTGTGATAAAACTGCAGTCCTTCAAGCCTTGGAGGATGTTTACACCTCTGGAATTATAGAATTCTGTATTATATACAGAAATCCCCATGCAATTAGAACACTGAATGGTCTTTGAAAAGCCTGATCCACTGAGGAGGTTTCCATAGTCCAAACTGAACATGAATGATAAAATTCATCAAATTTATGAATCTATAGTATTTCCTGACATGTCTCAACTAGCTGAAAATGAAAGCTGCCCTTGCTTTCCTATAAGGACATACTTTCAAGGCAGCATAATTTCCCCCTCCCCATTGAAGCAAGGAAGGTCACAGGAGTTTTTCAAAGGACTGTTACAGAACTGTTGAGGTTGGAAAGGGCATTTGAAGGTCATTTGATCCAGTTCCACTTACTTTAAGAAGGGCCATCTGACAGCGGGTTGCCCAGGACCATGTCCAGGGCAAGGTTTTTAGATATATCTAAAGAATGAATGCTCTACAACCTCTCTGGGCAACCTCTGCCAGTGTTCAGACACCCTTGCAGTAAAAATCTTTCCTGATGTTCAGGAGAAAACTCCTGAGCTTTACTTTGTGCTCACTGCCTCTTTGCCCTGCCACTATGTATCTGTAGAGAGACCCTGGTTCCATCCTCTTTTTCAACCCCACTTCAAGTACTGGTACATATTGATGTGGTGTCCCCTAATACTTTTGTTCGCTAGGCTGAGCAGTCCCAGCTCCTTCAGTCTCCTCATTGGAGAGATGTTCTAGTCCTTTAATTACATCTGTGGCCTTTCACTGGACTCTCTCCAGGAGCACCATATGATTCAACTGTGAACCACTGCAAGAGCCCTGGTGAAAAAAAGCTAAATAAGGGTAAAGCTGAAGCATAAAGCAATAAATGTGGACCTCAAACCAGACAAGCAGCACCTGCTGCTCCGCATTTGAAGGCTCCCTAAAAGATAATACAGCCCATGAGAGTGATTTCTTTGATAACTTAGCACAGGCATAGCTACAACACATCAGAGCAATCAAGGAAAACTTCTCAGAGTGGGCTGAGGCAGAGCCCTGAGACTGCATTCATCTAGTTACTTTATCACTGTGAAGTGTGTGGGGAAAATAACTTCTACCTACACTAGATGAGAGATTAGCATTGCCATCATTTCAGAAGCAAATTTATGGCCTGATGACACCTACTTCATTTTAAAATATAGGCTTTGCAGAGCCTGAATGCTGCATCTATGTTTTTAGATTTTGGATGGCTTTCTGAGAGCCTAGATGAGATCCTAACAAGCCACATGACCCAAGAGCAGCTTTCACATCCCTGTGCAGAAGGACTTTGGGTGATTGTTCACAGCCCACTTTCCTCTCCACTCTCCTCTGCTGTCATCCAAGATTTGCTAGGCTGTGAGTTGACTGAAGAAAAGGTAATCCTACAAGGCTCTCTACTGCATAAAAGGATGCACAAAGCATGAGCCTCACCACTGCGTGGTCCACACCACCCTGAGGGGGCAGCTCCCACTCTGCCTTAGATCACACATTGACACACAAAGCTCAAGTCCCAGGGGAGTCACTCATCACCTAAGTTATGCAGCCTTCAGTGCCTTTAAATTCCCATTTAGAGTCTATTAAAGCTGTGAACCAAGAGGTGGGCTCTACTGTATTTTTAAAATTTTTGAGTCACCACTCTGCAGTGGAGATGTGTCAGACTCCTGGGCTCTTGCTTCGTGCACAGAAGCGAGAGGCGACAGTGACTGCTCTCTGAAAACAAGACTTCTTGCTGTCCACAGGATTTAGCCAGGGCTGGAGAAGGAAATGAGTATAGTACAATCGCTGTAGCATAGTTGATCAGTTTGAGATTGAGAAGCCAAGACATATTTGTTCTGTTCTCTGTTCTGGGATTGGGTTTTTCAGGGCAACACTAAATTGTTTTGCATCTTCTCCACCTCCAAGGATCATCAGAGTATTATATTAAACAAATTTCTCATGAATGCAAAGGTGTAGAACATTGAGGATATTTCAGGTCTCTCCTTTTCCTAGTTTATCTTATTGTCATGATCCTTTCATATAATTCTGTTATAAAACTAACATTTCATATCGTGTGTGGGAAGAACTTTTGCGGACTGTTTTCCAAGTCTATGCATGGTGAGATGGACCATACAATCCAAAGATGTTACAAAGCTTTTATCCAACCTTTCACAAGAAACAGTTTAAAACATCAGTGAGACTAGACTGAAACAACTCTCTAGAAGTGACAAGCATCAAAATGCCAGCACATACTCATATAAACATGATGAAACACTTACTCCTCTGTCACTGTCAATGTAAGGAATATTTCATGACACCTACAAAAAAGAATCCTTAAACAGTTCTTAGACTTTTCCATGACTTGTGTGGGGCAAGTTGTGCAAAAAATTTTGAAATACCGAAACAGCTACAAGTTTTATTTTCAGTCAAGTCTGCACAGTTTGGCTCAGTAAGCTATGAAAAAGTAGGAGGAACTGCAGAACAGCTTGCTAATTCTCTCCATTAATGCCAAAGTTGCCCTTTCTTCAACAGCCAAGAGCAGGCATGCCTCGTACAATTAGGGAGATGAGGACTGGAATGTGAAATTCCCAGGCTCTATCCCAGTCACCAACACAGTTGTGATGACTTTAATACCTCATGTAACTTCTTGATGAACGCTCCCTCAGCAGAGAGACAGACATGTTCTTATTAATTTAAAGTCATGGGCAGCAAGCAGTCAGAAGTCCACACCTACACAAACACACAGCCCAGATCGATTTTTTTAGAAGTTACCAAAACAGGACAGTTCAACTATTGCAGCTGCAGATGTTTAATAGCTCATGCTAAAGGACTTGAGCCTGGTGACCCCCCGCTCCCCTTTCATTTTCAGGATGTGTGATGTCATAGGAATATCCACCTGGTTGTGCAAAGGCAAGCTCTGCCTTGCTTTCCCCATAAGGCAGTATACATCCTGATATTTCCTTCAAGAGGGAAAATGTGTATGGAGCATTTTGCAGTTCCATAGTACTTGTCACTGGAGGCTTTGAGATGCCGTCTATGATCCACTGACTTCTTCCTTCATGTGCTGCATGTCTAACCATCCATCACCATTATTGCTTTCCAGAACATCTCTATTATGAGGGACCAGTCACACTGGGAATCAAAGAAATCCCTCAGGTAAGTTGGTCACAGCTGTGTTCCCAATCAGAAGGTCTTTCTGGATGAGGCATGGTCAGAGGACTACTAGCAACCACACCAGCACATTCTGGGCTCCCCCAGCTGGCACACTAGATCTGATAGTGTTTTATATGAGCAACCCTTTTCAATATGAAATTAAGGGGTTTTGCTTATAAAGAGATGCAGAGGCACTACTATCCAGTAGCAAAGGTTTTTTTCATGATAGCAAATTTCTGTACCAGTGTTCAGACAGCTATAGAGTTCTTTAGTAGGGTCCCCCCTCTTACTCTTAAAATAGCAAGATTAGAAGCAGTTTCAGGGGACTCCCAAGAGACCAAGGCTGCAATTTTGTTCAGTCCTTAGTGAACTGAACAATTTAGAGAAGCTCATTCATCCTCTCCAGCTATAAATGCAATTTAGATAGCTATTGCAATTGAACATGTACATATATGGAATCAGGCAGAGACCAAGGTGTTCTAGATGGCAACTGAAAATGCAAGTTATTGGGCCAAGAACATTTTCCCTGGATTTATGGAGCCTTAAAATAAGGAAATAATTTCTTAGGAAGGTGACAAAACAGGCAGCACTCTAGGCACTGCTCTGAATTTCCTGGTCATTCATTACAGATCCTTTTTACTGGCAGCCTTCTCCACACACAGTTAAGTCTCCTCCTAGAAGTTCAACAAAATCACGCTGCAAAAAAAAGATAGATCTCAAATGCTGAACACAACAGTCCCTTAACTGGGCACAGCATTAAGATATATTTGATCAGTACATAACAAAGGATTATTTAGAGACATACAATGATGAATTGGATTGAAGGGAAGAAGGCAAAGTCTTTGATTATCAAGGCATCTTGTTGAGAATGTGGCAAAGAAAAGATCACAGTCACCATTGCAAAAGCATAGAGTTCAGGTGGTCAGTCCAATACTCCTTAGATTTACTCAGAGAGGCACAGCATGAGCTCTCAGTTCTTCAGCAGCAGATATAGTCAGAGGCTCAAATATGAGGTCTGGGATCTGCTCAGAACTGGATTGCTCCAGGCAGGATCAGAACAGGGATACAGAACAAAGACATGAATCCCAAAGAACCGGGCTTGCTGAGACCTGCAGAGGTGATCACAAGGATAGCTGGCTTCTGGGGGGCTCGAGCCTCCATAAGTGCTACCATCTCATGTCTCAATCTTCCTTTGGTGATAGCAGCAACCAGGACCTTCATTATCCCAAGGCTTTCAAACAGGGAGATGGAGCCCCCTTATGCAGGCTATTATCCCCCATTTACCAGCCTGCTTCCCTTAAAGGCTAAACCTACACAGGTCATGTTAAGCGTTGCCTTTTGATACCTCATGCAGGAGTGCCTGAGCTCACATCAATTAGCATCCTATTTCAGGAGCAGCTTTACTAACGTACTTACGTAGTAAAGCCTCAAGACAAACTGAAGAACAGGTCTTTAAACCAAGAAGAAGCCATAGAAGCAAGAACTAGGACCACTAAAACTCCAGTTTTGGGCAAATTAGCTGAATTTTCAGCTAGTTTCTCAAGCCAGAAAGTCCAAGACTGATCACAAACCTCTTTTATTAACATTTTTCACCACAAGCGAAAAATTATTGTGAAGCAGAAAAAAGAAATCTAATCACTAATAAGCAATGGAAATTAGTTATTAAGTCTCTTCCATGAATTAAACTATAGAGAGTTAACATGCTTGTGAGAAAAGGAATAGGAAGCCTCTTTTGTTAATTAATCAATCGGGCAAATAACACCATCCTCCCATGCTGACAAAAAGAAATTATTCCATACAGCAATCATCTTCTTCTCATTGTAAAGAACAGCCTCATCCAAGAAGCCTGAGGGATGTTTGCATGCTCCACACAGGAATTACAACCAGGCTCTATTCTCAAGAGCACGTTGCCATTGGGCCTCTCTCTAAATTTAGATTGTACTCTTAACTTGAACCTCTCTGTCAGGACACAGGCCAGATATTGCTTGAAAAATCCCATTGTAAAAGGCAAATGCCAAGAAGTCTGAATTGTTCTAGCCATGCCTCCTGCTACTCCACAACCAGAAGGGTTCTAAACAGGGCAAGAGCATTCTGTGGTTCAAAGTAAGGAGGTCACTGCTGCCAATCTCTCCTAGCCTGTATTTTGTTCCCCTCCGTGCTCCAGCAAAAAAACACAGAAATAATTACTGCAGTGCCAGCAATAGTGAAGAAAAGTAAATTAATAAAACTAGAAATCTAGTTCATCTCTTCTTCCAAATCTGTTAAAGCTGTCTTGTCACCTCCCTGTACAGTGCTTCTCCAGGTGTCTGGAGAGAGCCATTTTGACCAATGCAAGATAGCTATGGCTTCTTTATGGTTCAGATTTTTTTTTGCACTGTAATGATATATGTTCTCCCCAAAGCCTGAACTCGTAATTTCAACTACACAATTGGAAGTTAGACTACTTCTTGTTTTATTATATAGGAATTCATTACAGATTGAGTCATCTAGACACACACTTCCCCCAGCGTGCTCTGTTATAAAAATTCACATCAATAACACTGAACAACAAGATCCATGTAAGAGAACTGCCAGAGAACTGATTACCTCTTTTTCCAGTCATTAAACAGCACAGGCCATATTGTACTTGCTTATAAGAACCATGAGAATTTACACAGATTTGGAGGGATTTTTTTATGCAGCAAAAGATTTCATTCCCCTTGCACTGTTTAATTTTCAATTTGTGCTGCCAGCACTGATATCCCTGAGGAGAGTATTTTGGCAGAAAATATGGGCACATCCTTTACCACCTCTGAAACATTTGGACCGGAAGGTTTTGGAGGAACTTGATGGGAAAAGCATTGTTCTGTTTGTAGAAAGAGGAGTCAGAAACTTAAGTAATTATATAGTACTGATGGGCTAATCTTTCCCTTTGCATTTGTCTCATACAGGGAGATTACACTCTTTCAGCAAAGCTGACTAATCAAGATCATGTCACTGTCGCTTGTGCCGATTTCACTGTGAAGAATTATTTAGACTATTATTAGAAAGAAACCAGTTTCATGAAAGCTACAGACTATCAAAACTATTCAAGTCAAGCAGGCTGCTTGCATGCTACAGTGATTCTGAAGAAAATATTCCTCACATGGTGATTCTGATGCTGTTCCTCTTTATAATTTGCTATTTTCAAGAAGTTACTAGATCCTCTAGTGGTAATTTTATCTCTAAACGCATACTGTAGCCTACTTTTTTCTTCTAATATATACAGCTGTAAGAAGAAAGTATCCAATACCAACACTCTCATCTTAGGATGAAAATAGCATGAGGCAGAACAGGCGAGAGCCTAAACACTTTTTTGCAGTAAGTTATGGAGGTATCCATTTCTAACACAGGCTAGAAGATGACTTTCACATATATCACATATTATGCAGTTACAGAACTCAACATCTTAAATCTTCTCTGGAGCCTGTCTGGAGATTGCACTAGCACAGCTTTTGTTATAGCCACAGAACAAAAGCAAATAGGATGAACATGCCTTTTTTCCGGTGATCGATGTCCTGTCACTGGATTCATATCATTCTAGTTTTCTGGAGTCTACCTGGAATTTTTTGTTCTGTAATGTCTTTTAAGCAATGTGTGAATCATTCTGTACCTAGGCTATGTGCTCTTCTTGCTTTTCAATAAACTCATATTGAAAGACTGCTTTTTCTCATTTTTTGTCAGGATTCTAGGGTCTCCAATGTTTAGGGAGAGAAGGGGATGATGAGGAAAACAGGTTCAAAGAGCACAGTTTAAATACGAAATATCAGTCATGTTTACACATATTCTATATTCACAGAGGACAAACTGTTCCTTGCTTTGAAGCCCTAGGAGAAGTGACACAATTTATATTCCAAGTGCAGCACATCCCCAAATCATCTCATTCCAGGAGCCTTTGTAGCTGGCATAGCTGATGGGCAGATTGATTACCAAGCATAGGGCAGCACATGGGATTAGGATCTTGGGTTGGAGAGTGTAGAAACCTGATTGGGATCCTGCCCTGGAGTAGGGTTGAGTTATGATTTGAAAAGGTATGGGCTGGAATCAGAGACACAAGAGGCTCTCAGAGCTCAGCACAAGTTTACAAAGACTGGCGACAAGCGTGGGGCTCATGTTGGAGAGGTTCAGCACATACAACTAGGGCAGCTGTGGCTCACATCTGGCCACCCAGGAGCTCTGACATATGGCCTCCATCTTACACACCCACATACTGCAGCTCAAACAAATTCCTGAGCAGCCAAAGAATCTCTGGTGCACAGATGACCAACACCTCAGAGCAGCCAAGAGCTAGGAGCAAGAGAGAGTCTCTTGTGTTCTTCTTGTGCCGCAAAACTCTCACCTGCTATCCCAGCTACAGAGAGCAAGTCTGAGACCTGCTCGCACAGGGAGGCTTACCACAGCTGGATGGGAACCAGCAAGCACACAAGATGGGATAGAGCACATTAAATACACTGCACTTTCAGCCCATTTCTATTATACCCTGGTTTTGAGAGGGGAAAAAAGAAGAAAAGAGAGAAAGCCAAAGTGTTCATCACAGTTTTGACTACCACTCCCCAAATCAGATTTCAAATTATGCTGTTTTGGAAACAATTCATCCAAGACACCATCATTGCTGCATTTTAGGTCCACATAAACAATAAAACAGTATCACTATACGAACACAGGACCTTTTTTTCTCCTCATGCCAGCAGCTTTCCAAAATCATCTGACCCCCATGATTCCCACGAGGTATCAGAAGAGCCATACCTGGAGAAGAAGCTAACAAAACTCCATTCAGAAGAGTCCACTTGCTTAGCTCTGTTTCACTGCAGTCACACAACAAAAGCATGACTAAAATCCAAATTCCTGCCACCAAGTTTCTTGGTCTGTTATCTGATGAAAGACCCCGCAGATTAAAACCAGACTGTTTTCGTTCAAGCACATGTATTTGAAACGATCTCATAATAGCCAAGATCCTCTTAGCCAAATTCACCAGGCTCCTTATATAGCCTTGGGCACATCTGAAGGAGCCCCCAGGCCCACCACAGCAAACAAGCCAGCCTTTGCCTCCTCATAGTACAGAGGCTCCCACAGAGCATCTGTAGTATTTCTGCTGGAAGAGGTCTCAGCTGACACAAAAATAGGAGTTCAATCTCTAAAGCATCAGACTTCTGGCCCTTGAGATCTTCTGACCCTTGGCTGTCCACCTCACACAGGAACATTGCAGAGCCTCACTCCCAGCACCAGCTGAACAGCATTTGGCTTCCTATCACAAAAACGGCTTGCCCTTTTTCTATGGGAATTAAGCGGAAAAACCAAGACTACATCTTAAACCTACATTCCACCACTTAATCTGGAGCTTTCTCCATAGCAGGAGAAAGGTATGCTTGTCATACCACAGAGAAAGGGAGATTTGTTGTCTAAAGATCATTCTGGGGTTGGCAGCTCAAGGCATCTCTGCTATCCTCTAATTACAAAGGGCTTTACTCCTTCATCCTAAGAATTGCTTTCATTTCTTCCTTGAATTCCAGTTTCTAATCAGACACCATTTGGCATGGTCAAGCAACAAAACCAGAGTTCATCTTCACTGATCCCAGCACAGCAAAAGAATCCCTTGCTGTCCCAGAAGATCTGTGGTGTATTCATGCTGACACACCTGAATTCCAGTACATCTGGCAGCTACTGCAGTTACCTTTCTGAAGGAGCCTCAAAGAGCTTAGTAAGGGCTCTGTAGCAACAGCCAGGATCTGAACACAGCTCAGCTGCACACAGATAAGACCAGTATCCTCCAGGGATGTGCAGCCTGAGCAAGAAGGCGGTGGGGTTTTGCTAAAACATAGATCTGGACATTTTCACACAGATCTCCTTGAAGTGAGTGGTATGAGGCACAAATGAACACCATGGTCAGATTTTCAACCACAATCTCAGCTCTTACTGGCAAGATTGCCTGAATTGGAAGTGTCTTTATGCACTTACTTCTTATGTTATGCTGAAAGATGCTAGTCTTTCCATAAAGATCCATTGCTAAAATTTCTCATATACCATCTCCTACGCTCTCCAGCGCAGCCCTAAAATAATCCCAGTGTAGCTGCATTTTGTTATTTTGATGGTGTTCTGCAGCATGAGAAAAGAGAGTAGGGGGAACAAGAACATCTAAATGGTTTTATTCCAACTGAAATCAAGTTTTTGTTCCAAAAGATGCAGTGAAGGTAAAGCATGAACTTATCTTTACCCTCAGCTCTCATGTAATGGACCATGATGAAGAATCCACCTAGAGCACAAACTCCAATCTCTTTCATGGATCATTCTGAAGTAACCTTCCCAGGACTGACAAATGCTTCAGTGAGACAGATGGGATGGGAGTCTGCTCCCCAGGAACTCCCACGGGGCTCAGGCAAACACAATGATCAGTGTGCTACAAATATACTCACTGATCAACTAAAGCTGAGATAAAACAGCTACTACAATGTTTCTACCAAGTCCTGCATACCCCAGTCACAGGGACTTCTGTGTCCCAGCAGGAAAAGTCCCAGACTGCAAGACATGAACAGATCTCCTGCCCTCCTTCATATCCTCCATTCAGATCATCCCTGGTTCATTGTGAAGGTCCACCCACAAATTCAGCTCTCACCCAGCCTCCTTACAGGGCTATAACTGCCGAGACCCTCATTTCTGTGCAGCAGTAGGAACAGGAAAGCCTTCCCAGACCTCACATATGGATTCAGGACCTTCCTCACGAAGTACAAAAATGCTGACTATGGAAGATATGAGGGCAGAAAGTCACACATTTTACCCTGGGAGAGCAAGGGGGAAGTCCTGCTTGAATTGCTCTGTCAGCCTTGCAAATTGCTTCCGTTTCCCCTTAACACCCACACCTCCAGGAGGACTCAAAAACAAGTACTCTGGCCTAGAATTCGCTGGATAATGTGGAGCTATTTAAAAATAAGAACTGTTAAAAAATAAATTATGAAGCAATCCTTTGCAGTCTAACACCCACAGGGTTAACTTCCTGCTGCCTGCTCTCTTCCCTTGCTACTCAGCCCAGTCTCCTCTTGGAGCCAGAGACTCTCTCTGGTGCTTCAGAAAGGAGACCAGGTCATATCATGAGAGCTACATTCAAGCCCAGCTTCCCTCTTGCCTCTCTAGTGCAAACACATTATGAGTTTGCCTTGAAATTAATCTGAACTCAAGCTTGCAGGTGTCTACAACAATCTCCCCAACAGAGTACAAAATAAATCAAACAAATACCGAATGGACAAAACAGGTAAGGAGGGAAAAAAAAATAGAAAGAAAATCAAAAGTAAAGCCACCTTTGTTCTGCGCTCAACACATAAGGAGAGATGCAAGATGTTTGCATAGAAGGAACCCATTCCTGAGGACTTAAAAACATTCTCCTACCTCTGTTTCTCTCATGAGACTACTCTGCTCCTCACCTATGTACTCTATGCCTTACTTTAGCCAGAAAGACTGAAACCCCCCCCACCACCACCACCAGCACCGCCCCAGACATCAATCATGGAGCCTGAAAGGATCAGAGAGGAGATGGTTGTTTCAGCCAAGAGACTCATTGCCAAGAGGGATTCAAGCAGCTCTTGTTGGAGGAGAAAGGGGGAACCCTGAACAAAGAGATCAGTCAGAGAAGAGGCTCCGGAAGGGAAGAGCCTGGGGCTCAAGGTGATTTCTGCCAGAGGGCTATTTTGTCGATAAGGATTACACAGCTACTCAGCCTGCCAGACATGAGCCCGCAAATGGTAAAGCATTCCCTGTTGGCCCTGTGATAATACCTATACCATCTAGTTATACAATAAGCCTAAGGTTGTTTTTCTAAACCAGGCAGTTGCTAGCAAAGCTAAAATAAGCTACTGTTGTCTCACACTGCAGTAAAGCAGCCTCAGACGATTTCCCTCTCCCTCGTGATACTTTCTCTCTTCCACACAGCTGCACAGACAATACTGACGCCATGAATGCAAGATCAGGACACTCCCAGTCCAAGCAGGGAACAACTTAAAAGAGGTTCAAACTCCAACCACTTTGATCAGGGGAGTGGCTCCACCAGAGCCAAAATAAATGTTTGCTGATAATCCTGTGCCCTCTGTTTGCTTGTGTGGCTCCCATTTTATTAGCCTTCCTATGGTAAATTTTACAGCTGGGGTTAGCAGAGTGATAAAATGCACAGATTATATTCTTCACTGTTGCTGGTCTGCTTCTCCCCAGTTTAACGCAGCTTTACCTCAAAAAAGCAAACACTTTGATCCAGGATGCTCTCTTGCCCCTTGCAAGCCTTCACCTCCTTCTACTACCTACCTGACAGTCACCAGTTTGAAGAACAACAGCCTGCTCCAGGATGGGAGGAGAGCAAGTCACAGTCAGATTTCCCTACTGAACGCTCGAGATGCTCTTCACAAGAGCACTCAAATCAGAGATCCTCCTTAATCACTGCACCACTGACAGCGATTTACCCCTCCCTCCCTGCAATGTTCTGCCTGGGTTCCAACAGGACCCCTCAGATGTTGAAATACAAGTTAGTGCAGGATCCAGATGACAGAAATTTATTGGCATCCTATGATTTGATTTCTCACACAGTCATCACTGAAGCAGAAACTTCAGTGTCTATGTGGTAAGTTTTGATTCAGCCCCAAACAGAATACCATAACTTTAATCTCCCCCTTCTTCTTGATTTATTCAAGTTATGCCCCAGCTATTTCTCATTCTGAAAGCCAAGAGAGAAGTCAGCAGAAGAAAGGGACTTTCTTTGCCTTTATTTTTCCAAGTTCAAGCTCCTCAGATTGAAAACTACATGAATCTGCATCACTTAGCTGGAGACACCTTTGTTCTATCTACATAAAAATCAAAGATGAACCAATTCATTAACTGTGGCACACCAAAAGCTGAAGAAGCTGTCAGTAACTCTGTAGTCCCAGCATGGAATTCCTATTGCTTTGCAGCAGGCTAAGAAATTACTGTTCAGTCTTTAATGTTGAATTTTATGAATGGAAAATGGTTTTGCCCCAGAGCTTGTATTTATTATTCATAACTTGGTCTGCTCCCTAAAAACAGGAAAGCAACATCAAATTCAAGGCTTCCCTGGATTCCTAGGGAGCTACAGACCCAGATCAGGAACACACAATATTTTTCCATTCCTAACTCTTTTGTCAGCATCTCCAAGGGTAAACATATAACAAGAAGCACAAGAGTTCAGAAAAACATTGGTACCTTTTGGATGATGACTACAAACAAACAGGCCTAGAGCCACTACTACAATGAGCTTGAGCACGGCAATTGCAGAAGTTGGGAGGCAAATAACACTGCAGGATTCTTTCACCTCCAAGTCACTACTGCTTGCTCACACAGTTCTCTTCTATAGTGTTGTCTACAATAGCAAACTGCTCCCGCTGGCCAACAGAAAAAAAAGCAATATGAACAAAAACCCCAAGTACAGCCAAGCTAAGAAAAAAGACTCAAGTAGACTCTTGGGTATCTCTGGATTTAACCACATCAGAGTATTCTGTAGGAGGAAAAGAAATGTTTAAAAGATCAATCATAGTCCAGCTGTGATAATGATTCAGGGAAATTTTTCTATGTTGGCTTGACTGAAATAAACTTTCTGTGCAGACCTTCATATAACTGATATTAGCCTCAGTATTGAGAGGTAGTTTCTCTGCTAATTTTCTAGGGTTTACCTTCCCCTTAGGATAAAATCCCAAGTGCAGGTGAGACTAAGCTAACAGACTAATACTAAATTTTGAAGACTTTCTGCTTGAAGTCAAAGAACGCAGTCAGATCAAGCAAAGCACTTCTATGTGGAAAGTGCAGTGGCTAAAGAAAGATTAAATGGAGGACCCTTCCAGACACAGACCAGGACCACACAGCAGAGAGGACTGGAATGACAAAGAGTCAGCATGAGCTATCTGAAACGAAGTCCAAAACTGAGTTGTAGCTTGACGGTATGAGGACTTCAGCAGCAAAACTGGCTGAAGGAATTCCTGGTTGTGTCAAGACACTGGACTTGTGCTGTAGTTTTATTTACTTATTTCAGACTCTGAAAATTCTCTAGCCTGGCTCATACCACAAAACCTTCAGCTGGTTTGAAGGTTTGAGATCCCAGGGTGCAGCACTGCTCATATCAAAATCACTGCTAAGGTTTCTGCATTGCCCCACCACAGTGCTGCTCAGGAGGCACTACCACACTACCAGGTCTTTCCACCACAGTGATTTCAAGATGTTCCAGCCTCCTCTCCATTTTCAGTAGTAACTACACCAACAGGAAACACTGTAGAATGAGATGAAAGAGAGGAGGATGAGGAACACTGTTAGACAGAGATATAAATTCAAAGAACTTTCCAAAGTGGTACATCAGAGGGAAGAATTAGAAAGTCAATCTACCGTATTTCTAGAGAAAATAAAACCCAACACTCATGCAGACACTGGAACATCTGCAAAGATAAGCTGCCTGAACCTGTAAGGTCCTGTTCATCTCTAAGTGCTCTTGAGACCACGTTGAAGCAGCTGATGTACCACAGGAAGCATGCCCTGCTGATGAAGGCCTGCCCCAGCTGCACTGGGAGCTACCACAAACATAGCATCCACAGGAGAGCAGAGCACCGAGGCACCTGGAGCTGTGCTCATGCCTGTGCCACCTCAGCCGTGCACTCCCCTTCCCTCCCTTGCACTCACAGGATGTTCATTTTGCTCTGTTGCACACATGCTCACAAACCACACCAGCAGAAAGCTGCTCACCTCTGCCTCGGCCTTTCCTCTTGGACTGGCTCTGCAAGTGTCATAGAAGTTCTGTAGCCACACATGGGGAAACAATTTGGGAGGTTAAGAGATGCCTAAACTGCTGTGGCACTGCTGCTCACATGCAGGACAGTTCTAAATCCTGCTCAGCTTCATGGAAACTCAAGTGCAACAGCAAAAAAATGATTTTGTGAATCCAGTCCTCTAGGGAAACCAAGCTGTTCTCCAAAGCTGAGACCTTGTTCTACTGGCATCCTTAAGGGCACCTTTTTCCACAGTATCCTGAGCTACAGTTCCTCAGTCCCAAGCAAGTCCTAGCTCTCCAGCTGCTTCCCTCCCCGTCTCGAGGAGCCAAGCCATGCCACCCTCACATCATCCTGGCTCAGGAGGTATTTGCAGCAATACCCAGTGCAGTCTCAGAAGGGCTGCTTGACTTCTGAGAACCATGCTGCCTTCTGCAGCAGCCCAGGTCCTGTGCTAATTGGTGCTAAGAGATCAAATGCCAGGAGGATGGGACAGTGGCTACCCCCTTCAACCAGGAAAATCTGGCCTGTTCTAAGGAGAAATCTTTATGAGAGTGCCATAGAAAAGGTGATCTCGTTTCAAAGTGCCTCCTTGATTTTTTTTTTTCCTTTAATTAACANGCCACAGCAAAGACCCAAACACACTAGAGACCACTCCCAGCTGCTGCATTCACCAGGCCTAAAGCTGCAGCTGATTTTGCAGCCCCGCAGCGCCCATCACTTGGCAAGAAATCCATGCGTGGGATTGTATGGCTGCTGCTGGGAGCGAGTAGGTGTGGGACACGTCAGTGGGAAGTTGGAACACCCCTCCCCGCCAGGGCCAGCCAGGAGGTGGCACTGTTAAACTGCTGAGCCTTCCCACAACGCTGGATTTTTGTTGGCTTTTTTTTTTTNCATGAAATTTACTTGTCAGCATCTGGACAATTGGTCTGACCTTACCAAAGAGGATCTGTCCTTTCATCCCCATCCCACTGTGAACCAAAACATTTTATGTTCTAA
>VWZN01002800.1:704472-721960 GCA_013396955.1 Regulus satrapa
GATTTTTGTTGGCTTTTTTTTTTTTCTTTTTTTTTTCACTCCGCTCCTACCTCCCCCCAGTAATCTGTTTTTCTGCATTGAGGATGTCGATACACCACAGCAAAAACTCGGCTGGGGGAAAAAAAAAAAATTTAAAAAAAATAAATAAAAGGAGCTCGTTAAACAGGCGATGGCTTAGTGATTTCACGACTGTTTTCCTCTTGCATAAAGGGCTGGCCGGCTGAGAGGAAGAGGTTTACTCGATGTAAGGTGATGTTATACAACTTTCTCCCTCTAGCAAGTGCCGGAACTGCTCTGGTTTAACCCTGTGACACCTTGACCCAGCCCATTCAAAGTCCCTTTTTAAACTTCTTTTAAGCGGCCTACACCCTTAACGCCCAGCAATGCGGAGCACCTACCGAGTCCTGACCCAGCAGGCAAACAACAAAAGCGCTTTATCTGGAGGGACGCGTTATCGCCCAGCTCCCGCTCCCTGAGCAAACAGCAGCGGTGGCCGGGGACAGCCAGGCTCCTCTGCCCTGTGCCGGGGCTGCTGGACACCGAAACAGCACCGACCTGCCCCCCTCAGCAGTTAGTACCACGATTTGCTGAGCTGGGGGCACGGTCTTTCCTCATAGGGCTCAGCAAGTCCCTAATCCCCGGGGAGGAGGCAGCGGTGCCGCAAGGTTTTCCAGAATGCGTGTCGGCACTTTTCATGTCCCAGCAAGGCCCCGCGGGAGCACGGCTTGTTCACTGAAGGGAGGTGGCCGAACAAGCTGCTGCAGTTCACAGCGGTGCTTTGACTCTCTGAATCTGTAATAAAGTTCCAAGTGGGAAAAACACTGTCAAAACATCCTGAAATTATCTCCACTCACACTTGGATAAGGCAGACACCAGCTTTCTTCATAGACACCCCTCCCCATCAGCAACATTCTCTACAGTGCAAAGCCCCCATCATCCAGGAATCACTGATAATCCTGCAACTATTTCATCATCCGTTTTTCAGAGAAAGATGAGAATGAGAGCATAGAGGCTGGATTTTGACTTCTCAAACTCGTTTAGCAGCAGTGGAAGCAACAGGTGGGAAGTAACTAGCCAGCCGTGACCTGCTGGCTTTCCCTAAGCTGCATCTGGCCGTGGTAGGAGGGAAACCAGTGGTCGGAGGTTCAGCATGGGAACTGCTCACTTACACCATTTCTACTTTCAGGGCTTCAGAGAGTTCACAAATAAGTTGCTGCTCCCTTGAGTAAGGAGGTCCTCAACTGCTCAGCCTGCCTTTTTCAAGTAACAGCCCAGATGAGTCATAGCAAAGATTGCAGTGTCTGTGTCTTTTTTTAGTGAGTTAAAAGTTCTCATGGCAACTTTTTTTCCTCCCTGAAACTTGGCCCTTCTCTACTACAACTGCAGAAACTACAAGCACATAGGGCTTTGTGAGCCAGGTAGTCCAGGACAGCAGTGCCCCAGTTGCTGGCAAGACAGGCCCCAGGTCCTTCTCACCACATGAGTTCTACACACCTCACCTTTCCTGAGCATCACACACAGATGGAAGAGCCAACCTGTGTATGTGCAGACAGCTCAGCACTTCTCAGAAACACTGCCTGTTTTGTAGGTACTCTAACAAGCCTGTGTCCACCCTGCTTTCCACTAAGGCCATCAGAAGGATAAGGCTGAGCTGGTGGTACCAGAGAAAATTTCCAAGAGCTCCCGGGATTCCTTATAGAAACTACCCACAAGCACTGATTTTTCTGAAAACCAAGCCAAATGCCGGCTTTCCTGAGGGCCTGGTAGCCTCTCCTCTTGCACTGAGAGAGCTCACACCTGGCCTCCTGGTAGAGAAAAGACCATCAAGAAACACACATGGGGCTGCAGTGCCTCAGCTGCAAGTGCACTGCCAGGACCAGCATTAAAGAGTAGTCCACTGCCTGCTTTGAAGGGCTCTCTAAACAGGTGTCAAGGACCAAGCCAGAAGCCTTAGAAATTGCCCCACTGGGACCTTACTACTCCTTGCTCTACCTTGTCAGAGCAAATCTGGTGACATACACCAACACAGTCCAAATGCCTTGAAAATAGAGAGTTTCCAATTAGACAATCATCTTGATTTTTAGCAAAGCCACTTTTTTAGGACTCTATCACATGAGAAGATATTTATCACTAAAGTGTTAATGGTTTAACTATAATTTGTGTCCATAGTAAGAGATTATTTCAGCCTACATTGACAGGACAAAGTTTCTTCCTCACAACTAGAGCAACACTTACCCCAGCAAAGTACTACTGTTACCCCTTCTGACCTCTGCAGTCAGCCAAAAATGCAGGGAGTGGTAAGTTTCCATTACAAGCAGATTTGGTAGCTGAATGGGGTGTTCCCTCCATTCCTTGCAAAGAATGCACTAATTCCTTTTTTTTCTCCCCCCCAAAGATGAACATGGGAGAGATCAAACAAGCAATGTATTTGCTCACATTCTCATGTCATCTTTTGAAATTCATTTAAACTCTGTTTAAAAGCCTCTTCAAACTTCTGACAGTGGCCCTGGGTATTGCTGCTGCAGGACTCAAGGACATCGCCAGCTGTGGGACACTGACCCATTCTGTGCCAGAATTTACTGCCCTGCAGAGGAGACAGCTGAGCAGAGCATGCACTGCTCCAAAACCACCTCCAGTAACAGGCTAGTGTGCTAGCAAGCCTGACAATACCAGGCATTAATAGAGCTGCTCAGCTCTTGCAGCAGATACACAGCCCCTTCATTAACAGCTTCAGCTGCCAACACAAGAGTCAGCAGATTTTGTTTTCCTGAGAAGCACCCTCAGATCACAGGCTCTTACATCCTCACAACCCCTGTCTGCAGCTGAGCTTCTCCCTCGGGCCAGCATGACCATCTCTGCTATCCCACAGCAAGCTAATGCTACTTTGGGGGGGAGGGAGAGAAAAAGAAGTTAAAGACAGAGGGGGAAAAAAGGGAAAGACAGAAATGGGGGAAAGGGGGGGAAAAGGAAAAAAAGGGGGGGAAATAGGGGCAGAAAAGCAGGGGACCCCTGTTAGGGAAGATAAAGGATACTGGGTTTGTGTCTCTTTAGGCAGCTCACTTCATAGTTAGGAAGGAGGAACAGAAGAAAGGGGAGAGCTGGAAAGTGTGTTCAGAAGCAGCTAGCTATTAGGACATACTTCCTCGATCATTACAAGAACACCATCATTTTTCCTTCCTCAATCCTTTCACACTTGAAAAGTCAATAGCCAGCTGAAGCCCCTGCTGCCCATCGTTTGTAAGAAAGCAGTTACAGTATTTCCACCTTCAGGTAGCATTAGGAGTCTTAACTCTTTCTTACTTCTGCCACTAAGAGGGAACAGTGTGTGACGATCCTCCCTCCACCACCAGTTTCAGTGAGGCTTGATCTGTTTGCAGTTTGACTTCAGTCTATACGTATCTGCAGCAGCCCTTACTGAAATCAATAGAAAATATCCCAAATTAATGTGGAAATTAAATTCCCCCTCTTTCCAAATAGCCTTGAAGTATTTCTTTCTGTTCTTTGACACTGCTGCATCCTTCATGCAAGAGAAGGCTGAAATGGCCCCTTGTGCTTCCTTTCACCAAAGTGAAAATAGGTGATTATGAGGCTGATCTGAAAATTGTACTCCAATCTGTGTTGCCCCAAATAAGGCCAAGAGGTGTTTTCAAGAGATTTAATGCTGTTTTCTTTGGTTGGGATTTTAGGGCTGCTCACAGAAGTATCATTACTAAATCAAATTTCTGATTTTTTACAAGGTAGACACTTGTGGCTTGAGAAATACTCGATCTTTTCCCATGAAGGGGAGAAATTATGTGTGCTTCCTTCAGGTGCGGAATGGGATTCCACCCCTTGCCACCCCAGCTCAAGGAATACAAAATAAACATGGCCTTATCTGGTTTTGCAGAGATCGAGATACTTTCAAGGCTGAGGACCATGTGCCCTCATGACTTTTGTGCAAAAGAAGAGTACTGAATGCTTATGAAAGCAATGCTCTTAAATAGTCCTAAACACTTGGGCACTAAAAGTACTTACTGCATTTGTTTCTTCATAATCATGATGCCTTTTAGGCTGGTCAAAATCTGTGTTAAGATATAACAATAAGCACTTGTTTAGTGCAGTCTAAAAAAAAAAAAAAAANCCTCTTCTTTTTTTCCTATGTTACAGAACTTTTAAAAAAATCTTAATCCTGCCTGCTCTCACACTTCACTAACAGCTGGCTCAGAAGACCCTGAACTATTTTGCCTGTTAACAGGGCTCGGTAAAGGAAAAAGCAAACCACTACTTTATGAAGAGCCTGTTCGATACCCAGATTATTGCCATTTTAAGTGCCAGTGTTGCTAATAAAAACACAAAAGTGATAGGCCCATGAACACTCCCTTAAGTAATGTTCAATATTCCAGAGCCTGAAATCCATGACAGAGTAATTATTATCTCTGTTTTGTTTCCCAGGCAAGCTGAGGCCAGTAGCACAGCTGGGAATCTCCTACACTTCCAGATTGCCAGACCAGCATCCTCACTAGAAACTAACTGTCCCTTTCCTGTCTCTGACATGCCTCTGGATCCTCAAGCAAGAGGCTGCCCCAAGAGGAAGCAAGGAGCCAGGCCAATGACTCACCTGCTCCCAAACTAGTTTCATCCATCTCTCTCCTCGAGCAGGGAAGGAGAGGGGCTGTGCCAGCTCCCCACCCGCACAGGCCAGGGCAGTGCGAGCCCTCAAAGCTTTGTGGGTGCACAGGGCTGGCTCGGCTGCATCCAGGGTCAGCCACAGGCACAGTGTCAGGGGGGGCTGTGCCAGCAAACACCAGCACCTCTCCCAAGCCCTGCTGAAGCGGGCAGCACCAGGTGTGCTGCTGAACCAGACCGGGCGCGGCTCTCACTCATTACAGCCAGTCTCCAAGATCCTTCACCTTGAGTCAGCTGCTGGCAGGGCTCCCAGAGAGGCAGTCTGCTTTGCATCTTCCCTCCCAGGGCAGCCCTGGCAGTTGGGAAAGGATGGGCACACAGTGCTACTATACCTCTGTTCTAGGACAGTGTTACAAATACTTTTGGCTAATGCACACTTCTGTAGGAGGGAACAAACAGTGTCTAGAAGGCATTGAATCAAAACAGGACTTAAACTTCTGGGATAAACATGCACCAACCCATATGAATGTGCTGCTATGAGCCGACAACCGGTTTTTATCTGGTTAGCGCTGCACTTGTCAATTAATTACAGACCAGCATGTCCACACCATGGTTTCTCTGTGATTTAGTCAAGTCAGTTTTCCACAACATCTTTAACCCAATCACAACTGAATATGTCAAAACTTATATCATGATCAGGGACAACAGAGTACAGTCAGGACTGTCAGGCACACAACACACGCAAACACGTCCCTTCCATGACAGAAACTCGCTGGGGCTGCTTACGCTACCCATACCCGCCCCAAGCCTCTTGCAGGGGCTGCTGCACTCCCCAGTGGTGCTGGGTCTTTGTGTTAGAAAGGGTAACATTATGTCTAAACTGCTGAGGAAGGTTTGTGTTCAGCCCCCAGCCTGCCAAAGGAAGGTAACAAACAGCTGAGGAGCAGTAGCATCTTAAACAGCTGCAGCTGTTTCCCCAGTGAACGTGATTCAGTGTTCAAGAGCTGAAGCTCAGAACATAGCAACGATTCTTGCAAAATATTTTGCTTCTTGTCTTTTTTTTTTTTTTTCCTTCTCCCCCACACAGCTTTTTAACCTCTTGGTGCCTATGCTGAGTTCCTCCCAAAAATAGGTTTCAGGGTGGAACATACTTGCCACTTGATCCATGGCTTGCTAAATTTAGCCAAACATAGACTGCCTGTGTAAGATGGGTCTTTTGAAATGTCAGTAGCCACAAGTAAAGTTGCCAATGTCATCCAGGAAGTGGGAGACCACGGCAGTTATATTTTTTACTTAAAATAATAATAAAAAGAAACTTTCATACTCTGTGGAGATGCAACCATAAATTTGATTCCAAAAAGTAGAGAGAGTAAAGAAAAGGCAGACTTTCAAAAAGCAGCACTTGAGCCAAAAGAAAAGTTTTGTTTTAACATATGTAGAAGAGATTAACTCTTTGTATTTGACTAGAATCACTGAAAGCTGAAAAAGAGAACAACCCATCTCAACTGGCTTTTGGCCTTACAGAGTTAAAGTAGAAAACACACTGATAGTCTAGAGGAAGAAAGGACTTGGAAGGAAAAGAATACACCAACATAGCACACAATTCCATCTTCTTAAGTTACTGTTTGTTGTCAACCTCTAACTTCATAAATACATGACTTCTGAAAAAATATAACCATTCAACAGGCCCTCTATTCAACAAGGCACCATGATCCATGAAAACAGTTTTCCCAAGAAAAACATGGAAAACTTAGCAGGGGTGACACCACAGGTTGCTAAAGAGCCTTTCTTTTGCAGTCCCTAGGCAGTTTTTCTCCCTGTACTCCTGGCAGCAGCTCAAAAACCCAAGTTCTGACACTCAGCATCAGCCTAGCTGTAAGTATTCTAGCTGTAAGCATTCCCAAAGTAGCTTTAAAAAGGTGTATTTATAAGGACAGTTATCTATGAACTTAAGCCCATGTTTAAATAATTAAAAATAAATAATATACTTCTTAAAAATTATCTGGCAGTGGTACCTTTAGAACCAGAGAAGTTCCTGTAGATGGAGTAACAGATCAGTTTATCTCTCCATGAGGGAGAAGGCAGGAACCTGAGCTAGGAATAATGCTTCCAGCCTTCTCTTCTCCCACTCCCATCCTTCCTAAAGGGAAAGTAAGAGCTGCTAGTGAGGCCAAGTCAGTCAGGGGTCAATCCTTAAGGCAAGCAAGTTCTGAATAAACTCCCCCAGCTCCACTTTGCAAATCCCCCCCTGCATCTACAGACAACCCTGCCAGGTTCTTTTAGGTCTTACAGCTTGGATATTACCCCAGTTGTAAATAAGCCCCTCTCTATAAGCATGTAAGACCAGTCACCTGCTACACGTTCAGGAGAATGAACCACTTGCCGGGAGCTCAGCTCAGGGGAGAAGGAATCTAAACACGGGTGTAATTAAGGACTTGTTAGTGTGCAAAATCATCATGGTTTGTACCCAAAGTATATAGAAAAGCTAAGCAAAAGCAGAGCTCAGCTGGCCCAAGGCTGCTGAGGTTCCCATCCCAGGATGTACAAACTAATGAGGGCCTAAAACCTGGAGGAGGTTAGGAAGCATGTCTGAATGTGGGGGTCTGAGACGAGGCTGGGTATGGGTACACCCAGGCGCAAGAACTGTCTCATTGTGTTGGCAGAAGTGATGTCTCAAATGTCAGGCAGTAAAATGTGATATTGCACTCTCCAGGCAAGCAGAGACCCTAGCCTTTAAGATGCCTTTGGGGAATAACCTGCTGCATCTCCAATTCAGCTAACTGTCTGGGCAACACAGAGCTATTTTCAAGATGAAGATGCCTGAACTTATCCTCCCAGAGACGGAGGCAAAGGAATAAGAGATTAACTGTGAAAAATATATGCATATGGAGAAATAGAGCTGTTATTCAATATCATGCAACATTTCCCATTTGAAGAGCTGCCTGACTCTTCAGATAGATAAGCTTCTGGCTGTGATAGGGTGGTTGTGGGAAGGGATAATGCAGGGTTCCAGACAGCTGTAGGACAAGAAAGTGTTCACTATGCAACCAGTGGAAGAGATGCTACAGAATTTTGTCATCAGTATTTTGCAGAACTCTCCATAAACTGTTGACCTGCTTGCCCAAAGTCACAGGTGATTATCTTCATATCCAATATAAATTTGTAAGATGTGGGTGTCACTGATACTAAGACAGTGTAACTTGGATCCTTTCTGACATTCAGCGATCAGTAAAATAATCCTAACTATGTGCAGAGAATTATTATGGCAGGAAAAAGGGGAAGATGTATGATTAAAACTGGTGGGTGGAGCCAAGAGCATCAAAATTGTGCTGATTCATCTTTCCTATGATTTATATTTTAAACTTCAGTTCTTTTCCTCCCTCCACTAAACATCTCTAGGGTAAACTGAAGATCCAGCAGGTACATAGCACAGTCCCCAAAGCAGCAACATAAAAACATTCGTCTTTTTTTTTCAGCTTGCTTAGAACTTTTGGAGTCCTGATGACGGCAGCACAAATCAGAAAACTCAACAGAGTTCCTTGGAGATGTTCACCAGCATAAAAACTGCAAGCTAAAAGGGAAGCAGGGCCTCTATTCTTAAATAATTATTATTTAATTCTAATATCTAGCAATCAGTTGGATGAAAATCTCTTTTTGTTTAACATTCAACAGCTGCTGTTCTATTAATGCCTCCATAAGCTACTAATCTGTGTTCCCCAAGGAAGACCTCCAGCAAGAAAACTCTGAAAGANCAGAAGCACTTTTCAAAGTTTTCAGAGGCCTTATACAGTTGAATACTCACTTTAGTTTCAGAGTTCCTGGCTTGCAGCTTCCACTTTTCACTGCCAACTGCAGCTCTCAAGCTGTGCAGGTGCATAAACCCCCCAACCAGCATAAGGAGGGCAAGCCCTGCAGGGAGATGCAGGGCATAGTCTGAGCAGATACTGTCAGATTTGTACACCTGTAAACTTCCAATCATAAATAACAGACCTGAAGAATCATAGTGGGCCAGAGCTCCTCTGGGTGCAAATAGTTTCAGAACCTGAGGCAGAGCCTTTGACTGCAAAGGTTCTTCCTGTTTGTGGTGTAAATGTCACTGTCTGCTAAGAAGAGAAAGAACTGCCCAAGCAATGGCAACATCACTCAGGTTACACTGCTGTCTTGGCCAGCAGTGGGGTAAAACAGCCATCATTTAGTCCAGTGCAAATGTTATTCTCATTAAGCTTGTGCCAAGTGATTTGCTAGTTCAGCTAATCTGAATTGGCTGTGGGTACCCGAATGCCAAATAAGCACTTTCCCCTCTTTAATTATAGTCTTTATGTTTCATGATTTAGGTTGCTCCTGTCATTGTTTGTGAGGAGGATGGGGTTGCATAACAGTGTGTAACACGATACAGCTGCAGACGGGGCTGCTCAACCAGCACAAGCCCAAATAGAGAACAGCTTCTGTTAACCAGCAGCTGAACAACAGCAGGGAAATCTCACCCATCCCTTTTCCAGTGGTAGGGAAAAGGGAAGGCTTTTAGTCCTGGGCTGTCCCTTTAGTCTGTTTATGTCCAGCTCGTTACAGTCACCAGCATATCAGTGAGATTCAACAAAATTCTCTCTGGTGAGTTCTGCCTAGAAGAAGAATCCAAACTGGTTCTGTGTGGAGAGTTGCTTTTGGTGAGAGTTTTACCATCTTTATTTGGAGAAAATGGGAAAGTCACCCCAATCATTTCACTTTTCACTCACCCAGTGTCAAAGTTAGTAGGTCTTCTTCAGGCAAAAATCCAACCTGTGTCAGCAGGACTGTTGAGTTTGTTTGTTTTCTTTTGTTTTGTTTTGTCCAAGGCCTGTAGGATCCAGTCCAGCAACTCTTCAGCCATAATGTTTGGGTCCAGGATTAGTCCTAATTTGACTGGTTATTTGTAATGCTGAGGGAAATTCTGTGGGAAGAAGGGACAGTATTACTTTACACTTTTCTGTGGCCTACAGGAGGATCTGAGATCAGAGCCGGGGACCAAATTTTTTCCTTGCATTCTTCAATGTAGTCCCTCTGAAGTCACTGGGACCAGATAAGCTATGGAGCATAGCACAGCCTTATGTGGATGCTGGGACGGAGTGACTTATTTTTAGCTCAAAACTCTACCTTAAGGTTTGTCTGTTCTAACAATCCAGAATAGCCCTTGCTGGTACCTGAGAAAATAACTTAGTTTAAAATCATACAACCACTTTAGAGTATTGCAGGTGCATGTGGATGTTTATGTTAGTTTGTAAGGCACCTTGCATCCCAGTGTTTTAGCAAAGGAAGCTGCACAGGTGTTGCCATTTTTAAAATCAGTGCAGTTTCTGAGGTAAAAACTACCCTGCAACTTAGTGGTTTCACTGTTCTGCCCAAAATAGAAATTTTAAGTATGTTCATTGTGATTCTGGAACATGAGGTGTAGGATTTGTCAAATGAAATTAACAGCTGCACATGCTCTTTGCTGTACAGATACAGACTGAGGAATTTAGAAGTTGATGAGTGCTACTAGATATAGAAAGACCACCTGAAAACCCCACAGGTGCAAATGCTCAGCAACAGAGATGTGACCTAGAAGTCCTTTTCACACGCTGCTTCTAGTTTGGTGTGTTGCACTGACCTGTAATGGGAGCTTAGGAAAAGCAACCCATGTAACAGAGCAGTTTTTTAACTTGGGACATGCCCAAACCTGATCCAAGCACATCCCATAGCACTTTGGCTACTGAGTGCGGATTGCTATTAAACAGACTGCTGCCTACATTAGTCTGGAACATTGCTTACTAAGTATGTTCAGACTTCTGGTTGTCTTGCACCAGCCTATTATCTGATCTTAAAAAGCTACCCGGCATTCCCCTGCTGGTGAAGGCTTTGCAGATGGCTACGTGTCAGAACTGCAGCCATCTGCAGATCAGGTTGGTCTGCAGCTCATCATTCGCAGTTCAGGCAGCAAGAGAGGAGATGGAGAGCACAACAAAAGCATCCAAAACACGGCCAGCTAAACATGATTTCTATGCCAGTTCAATTTCCTTGGGACTTTCCCAGCATTCTTACCCCAACTGTTTGCAGCAGTGTTAGGATTCAAGATTTCTTTTTCTGGCCCAGGCATCCTAAGAGTTCTTTAGCCTGGCTGCAAAACGATATAAACAAGGATGAAATTTTGGCCTATGTAAATCATGGCAAAACTCCCACTGATTTGAATGAGGCCAGGCTTTCTCCCCACCACCCCCCTCCATCTTCCAAAATGTACGAACCCAGTTTTCAAATATATTTTATAAATAGAGCACTAAAATGGTACTTTCCAGGCTGAATAGAAGAGGGAAAAATCAAAGATCACAGCCTTGTTGTTTTCATTAAACTTTCACTGAGGCTGGTTAACTGTGGTGGAACAACAGTTGTGATCCTGTGTTCTCACCGAGATTGTTATCAAAATTAGCAATAGTAGTTAAGTCAAAAGAGAGAATGCTGTGAACAAAGCCAGGCCCCAGCTCCTGGAACTTTCTTCCAAGTGTTCTCGGAGTGTCTGTTTGTGTGCTTAACTGCAGTACATCTTTCATTCTCCCCTGTTGCTTATGGACTTCAGTCCTCAGTAGGATGCTAGATTCCTTGGCAAAGAGATGCAGGCTGTGTCGGTACCATTCTTCAAACTTCACTGATCATTAACTCATCTGCAAAATTCCTTCCAGATATCTTACTGCTTCCCCAGCGCTGCTCCAAAACATCAGTGTACCTCCTGACAGTCTTAAAAGATTTTGGTTCTGGGGAAAAAAACCCCAGACTCCACAACACTCAATGAGCACCAGGCTTTTCAGGGAGCCTGTGTTGATTCAGGGAATGCTCCCAAGGGAACAACATGCTGTACCTTGCCCACTGATAAGCAGCAGCAAGCCATACAGCAGGGAACTGCATGGTCCCACTTCCCAAGAAATGTAATCCCTCTAAGTCAACAAGGCAGGCAGGGCACTGATAATTTTCTCCAAACAGAGCAGACATTATTACAGGTCTGGTAGTGAGTGAGCAGAAGTTGACACTATGTGTCTTCGTTACTACAGAAAAACTTCACAAACAGAGCTGTCTGAACTCTCTCCCAGTGTTTGGAGCAGTCCAGAGCAGTGTCTTTCTGACCAGGTCTCCTGTGGTCTGCAGAAAGCTGATGGAGCTTAAGGGTTCACTGGCTGCTCGTCTTTGCCCACCCTCTAAAACACATCTAAAGCTGTCAGGAAAGGCAAATACTTCCCTAACAGGAATCAAAGCAGGTTGGGATGTGGCAGAAGCAAGGAGCAAATTCTGGGGTTTGTACCAAGTGCAGGGAAGAACCACATTAAACTGTGAAGAGCAGTAAAGAGATCTCACCACATTTTTTTTTTCCCAGAGATTTTTCCCATTCTATAAAACACTGGGTAAAGTTCTGAGCTAAGCAGATTCCTTCCACTGAATGGACAAAATCCGTGCTGTCCCAAGGCTCGAGGGGACCGACAGCCATTAGAGGGCAGTAGGTATCTAACACATACTTCGATGGATCCCCTTTTGATACAGGATGTCCCAGCCTGCAGAACTCACTGGGCAAAACAAGACAGAAGGTATTTACTNNAAAAAAAAAAATCTCCTTAAAGAAGCACTGTCAGCCAAGCACCTTGCCACAGGCAATACAGCCATATGGCATCCTCTGCCAGGAATAAAAGTGTTGTAATGTCTCATCCTGAATGAGCCATCCACCATCCTACCCAGCTATTATCCTAGAGATATTAGAAAGAATTGCATTTCTGGCAAACATCCTGATTTAACAACTGAATGGAAGTCTGGAGTGGAATATTCATCCCATGGGCTGCCCTCAGCTTCCAGCAATGAAAATAGAATTGGGAGGAGGGTGAAAGCCCCTAAATACTTGAACTAGGATACTTGTGACTCCTGATGTTATTAGTTTTGCAAGGAGCAATAAAAGCTGACCCTGCCACATAGGTACATTCTCCATTGCTTTATGTCACCTAGTTCTCAGGTGAGTCACCTGGTCACTGAAGGTGGGGTGTGCTCAGGGTGTTCTACCAGCAGAACATCCTGAGAGCAAGCAGCATCATATGCCTGGAGCAAATGATGAGGAGAGGCCGGGCTCTGCCCCTTGCTGAGCACTCTTCAGCAGGAGGCACAGTTTCACTGGCAGCTCCTCTCCATTCCACTGATCCAAACGTGAAGCCTCTCAGCAAGTACATGGTGTAGAGTGGAAATAAAACCAGCCTGGCAAGCCAGCAGCCACTCAGCTCCCACCACTGAGAGCGACTCACTCATCTGCTCACATTGCCAACACTGAGGCAGCAAGGGCTTAGGCCCAAGTCAGAGACTTGAAGCACAACATGATGCCAGTGATTTCAAGTGACAGACACACCCAGAGAACTCCTTGGCCGTGGACTAACTCCAGGGGCCAGCCAGGCAGAGGCACAAAATGTCTGCAGGCCCCTGGGGAGGCCCCGAGATGCTGCAGCACCACCCTGGGGAGCTGGCTGCACTCCCTGGTCCCCACCCCACAGCCAGCAGCCAGTCAGGGAACTGCCTCCTCATGTACCCCGAGATTACCCCGGATTTAACAGGGGAAACTCCTCCCCTAGCCATGAAACAAAATGGGTGTCCTGTCTCAGTGGTACTTCCTTGCTCTCCAGGCAGGCAAACTGGGACTGCTGTGGCTGCTATAACCTGCGGGCTGGTGACAGCCCTGCATAGAGATCAGAACAGTCCTGCCAGAAGGGTTGACATGGCTCGTGGGGGTCTGCCCACAACAGCTGTGCCAGCCCCAGGCACATCTCCTGTAGGGCAGGTGGGGCAGGGCTGTGGGGAGATGGAGACTGGCCCTGCTGCCACATTGTTGGGGCCAGAGGTGATGGCTCTGGGGGCTGACATAGGAGCCTGGCTGTGAGGGAGCCCTGGTCAGCCAGGCAGGACCTCAGGGCTAATGCTGCCCGCAGGGTCTGAGTGAAGCTTCAGGTCTGCTGAGCCTCCTGCCCAGCAGGATGGCACGGAACAGGCTTGGGCAGATGCCTCCTGTGGGACTTGGCAAGCCCACAGCTGCTATGCCCAGTCTGCTTGCACAGGCAGTGACAGCCATGCACCCTTGCCACGAGCTGCCCGAGCCCCCTGCCCTTGGCCTGCCGGCAGCAATGCCTGACATCAACCTCACTTCCCATCTCGGTTTCTGCATGCCAGGTTTATGATGGCCATTTGCTTTTGTGTCAGCATTGTCCTTTAACTGAAATAGCTCCTCTTCCTCCTTAGCATTAACCTCCAGGATGTATTTATAGAGAGCGATCATATCCCTCTCTCAGCCTTTGTGGTGCTCGCCTGAATAAGCCAAGCTCTTTTAGTCTACTTTTATAACCTCAGCTCTCCAACACCCTAATCCTCCCGCTGCCTTTCTTTGCACCTGTTCCAGCATGAATCAATCGTTTTGAACATGAATGACCATAACTGCTCCTCATTGTGCACATGGCATGTCACATTGCTTTCTACAACAGAATTAGTATTTCCCTCTCCTGAGCACCAGAGTTCGGCATCAGACAGCTGGGGACCTTGCCTGCCTTCCTTCCTCGTGGAAGCAGTCATCCTGAATAACAAACTAAGTTCTGAGGAGCCCACAATATGCTCGGGCAAAATACCACTGGGTAGGTAACAATGATACGGAGAAGCACATGGTATAAACGCAGGAGCGTCATATTTTAACAACTAGAAAAGAATAATTTGGAGCATTGCTTCAGACAAGATTTTTTTATAAGTTCAGGAGATGGAAAAATCTAAAACTCTTTTTCTGTGACAATTTCACACTTTAAAAACCTATCAAGTTTAATATGGAACAAAACATTGTGAAAGGGTTGCATGGAACAGGACTGTCATAAAAACCATTCACAGGTGGTAAAATTATCCTTTAAAGAGAAGAAATAACCAAGTAAAATGTGTCCTATATAGAGCAAATTATAGCCACTGTCCCACACGTCTTTTGCAGCATATCTGAGTGTTTGTATTACTGTTCCTGTGCGGCTGCTGTGCTCCTTTATCTTCCAGCATCCTTTTGATACCCATATCAATCAATCCCATTGTTTCTGTCTTTAATCCTTCCACACTCTGACTGGTGAAAGGGGACATTTTGATCTCTGAATGTGCAAGATTCTGAAAATGCATTACTTAGAGCAACTTCAGGGCTTTTCTGTACTTCAGCCTTCTGTGGTAAACAGCTAGGGATCCCAGTCACAGCCCAGATACACCATACTGGAGCCCATATCACATCTGACCACACAGCTCTGTTCCTTTCTGAGCCCCCACAAACACCAGATGCCTGCACTGATAAAGGAGGCTGACCGTTCCATGTGCTTTCAGCTGCTCTCTTTTTGCCATCCATCAGGATGTTTTCAAAGTCATGCAACACATGGACTCTGTTCTCCAGCAGTGCTGGGGAGGAAATGGGGCAAGGGAACTTCAGCCCAGCCTCCTGGAGACCTCCCTGCACCAGGAAATGCTCTTAGTGTCACCAAAAGTATTTAAGGTAAAACGAAAAGCCACAAATCTTCAGGCTCTTCAATTGAATAATCAACCCTTGTGTTTCACTTCTCCTATTTGTTTTCTGTGCTAGATGGGCCTCCTCCGTTTACAGAAGGCGACCCCAGGGAGCGGGTGCTGACCTCCCAAGGGGAAGCCAGTGCCTCCTCCTGTGGCCATCTGTGCCCAATGCACTCTGCTGCTGGGCACTAGGGGCCACTCTCAGAGCTGCTGAGCGCGGCCAGCAGCTGTGCCTTGTCACTGTCCTCCCCTCCCGCCCCTGCCTGCTGCCCTGCTCACTGGAGCTTAGCTGGGAACCGGAGGGGAGAGCTAGGAGGGAGGCAGAGACAACTGGCAGGGATGAGGAGCCGGGCTGGTACTGGCTGGGAGCGGTGGGAGGGGGGAAAGATGAGCTGAGCCTGGGAGAGGAAGAAGAAAAACATGCTGCTGCAAGTCTTTCCCTGTGGAATCTGAAGAGAAGAAAGCTGATTGCTGACAGAGATGATTAGGAAGCCCTCCCTTGCTCATGCCAGCCCATCCCTGTGAAAAGCTGCCACTTGGGTCCTGCCCTGGGACTTGTGTCAGAGCACAGAGCTGGACCAGAGTGTGGGAATAGAGGGACCTCCAGCTTGCTTAAAACAGATGGGGCACAAGCTTCATACACCCAGGATTCATCTTGCCCCAGATTCCACCCCTTGGGCCTTGCAAAACCCCACAGTTTCCTCTGTGAGGGGGGACCTATAAGGGAGATAAGGGCAAAAGAAGAGGAGGTGCCAGGGAAGGCAGAGAGCAAGTGAGGCCAAGATGGACCCTTGCCCCTGGAGAATCCCAGCAGACAGTTCTGAGATGCTCTTCCCTTAATATAGCACCATCTGCCCAGCTATTTTCTCCTCTGGCTCGCTCGCAGGGATCTCCACATTGCAATCAGTGTGTCTGGCATACTTGAGCTAGCTGCAGCCCAGCAGGGTCAGGCAGAGAGTGATTGCAGCAGGGGCACAGCAGCCAGCCCTTCAGCCTAGTCTCACAAAGGCAGCCAGTCCCTGAACTGGTTTTTGCTGAAGGCCGTGCTGCTCCCTCTCCCCTGCTTTGACCTGTACTGACTAGATCAGCCAGCATGGGCTGCCTTGCAACAATTTCAGAGCAGCCTGGTCCCTGGGGAGCCTGGCTCCACGCAGCGGGGGCTGGTAGCTGGAATGCTGGGTAAAGAAGGAGAACAAGTACACCTGGACGTTGGTCTGAGAAACAGTTTGGCAGGTCTCACGATTTTGTCACAAGTCACGTTATTCCATATTTTTTCATCACACCTCAGAGACAAGAGCTTCATTCTTCAGCGCAAACCTGACCTTGCATAAAAAGCCACTAAGAATACCACTTCTGTATTCACTGCTTATTTGCCTCTCTGAGCCTTGCAGTTTGGAAGGTAAATTCATTTTTCTCTGGTTCAGGATGGTGGTAGAAGGAATTTTAAGAGACAGCACTTCTTTTTCCTCAAAGGATGTGCCTGCCTACATCTTCTTTCATCTTTTTGTGGTTTTTATCTACACAGGTTTTGTGGTGTCTGATGCAGAACCAGGCTTCACCTGATTCCGTTTTTCATGAAGTTTAGGCTGCAATGGAAATAATAATTACAATCATTTATATGGCTGAGCAAAAGCCTTATTTTTCTTTTCCCTGAAATGGGTGTGACACAGGGACAGACTGGGCAAAGTTTGCGAAACATTTTGTACTGTATGCTGATTGCTCCATCTTTCAGACCAAGTTAAAGCTCCCGAGAAGAGAGGGAATTTGCCAGGGAAGATCCAACAAGGACCAGTGAGTCACCTGGCTCAGTAGAGGCCTGTTCTTTCCCTGCAAAGGTAGCATGATGTCCATCTGCGCACCCTGAAACCAAACCCAATGATAAATTTCCTCCCATATGAAGCAATCCTACAGCACAAATCAAGATTAATTGACATCCTCGTGCCTTCCACAGCTGCACAAATGGTTGGTACAGCACAAGTGGGGCCTGTTCGCTAATCGTGAAGTAGCTAAGAGCAGACCTTGGATTACTGTGGTCTATGGTAATATATCACTTTCCATAAAAAGAAAAGAACATTGTGCTCTCTTTCCCAACACTCTTTCACCCCAGCTCATCAGTTGCCCAGCAATCACTCTCCTCTCCCAACACTTGCATAGCAGACAGAGTGGTTTTTAATCCTGGAGAAGTTCTGCTGTGCTAAACTAAAGCAAAAGGAGCAGGGAGAAGCAGCTGGGTGCAGGGGGAGGAGATGGGGTGGGTTTCTTTGGTTTTTTTGTTTTTTGTTTTTTTGGGGGGGGTTGGGTTTTGTTTTGGTTTGGTTTGTTTTTTGGTTGGATTTTTTTTTTTTTT
>VWZN01002800.1:722119-750764 GCA_013396955.1 Regulus satrapa
TTTTTTTTGACAAGAGCAAAAAGAATGCAGGACTAGGGGAGTTTCCAGGTTAACAGGAGTCTAAAGGCCACTCTGTCTTTCCTAATGGCTCCAAAGTGCTTAACTGCCACAGGGAGAGGGAGTATATCTGATGGAGGGAGCAGACTCCTCTCTTTTCAGACTAATTCCATCTCTCACTGCACACTCAAAGGTGCTGCTGAGTTATACTCTGTTCCAGTTGCAGGAACCTTCTGAGCCGCATACATTATGTTCTCTGTTGTGAAACCTGTCATTTCGCAAACTGGCTGAAGTTTTCAGTCCTTTTGCAAAATGCCAGGAGATGATAGGTATGCACATGAAATCCTCACCCTCTGGCTATTACTAACTCCCTAACTCAAAGAGAGATGCAAAACTATTCTTATGTTCATTTCTACAACCAGGCAATCTTTTGTAATTACTTTTAAAGCCAGTCAGCAACACCCATCCCCTGACAAAGCTAGCTAGTATTTTCACAACTGAGCATTGTAACATCAGCCATTATATTTCAGTCTTGCCAGTAGCATCTGCCTCTGACTCCCAGTGCTATGGCCTACCACAGCTCCATCACCCAAGCCAGCCTCCCTCAAATTAATATTGATCAACTATCTGACTTCAATCATAAAAGTTTCTTTTCAGAAACCAAAGGAAAAATAAAGAAATGGTCACAGATAGAATTTCAAGTGTCACAGCACTTTGTGCTATAGGAAATACATCAGTTCCCACATCCAGAATATGTACTAAGACAGACCACTGTCTTAGTACATATTCTACAGAGAAACATCAGGGTCATATGCAGAAAATGGGTCAACAGTGACCACCATTAGGAAAAAGGCAAACAATGTGCAGGGTGTACAGGAGAAAAAGCCTCAGGACAAGCGAAGTAACCCTTCCATCCAGGACCATCCAGGCTGGAGCTGGACTGCTCTTTGGTTTTGGAGACAATTCTTCAACGCCAACCAACTGGAAATAGTTGAGAAGGGAGATGTGAGATAGACAAGAGGCCTAGAAAACATGATCAGTGACAAAGGACAAGAAGAGCTGTGCCTGACTGACAGCATCCCAGTCAATACAAAGTTCATGCAAACACGGCTGCCCACAGACTAATCTATTTCTGATAGCAGTAATAGCTGTAGTGCACCAGGGTGCCCAGGATGCCAATTTTAGCAAAGCAGTGCAGCAGCAGTGCCAGGCAGTTTGCAAATTACTCCAGCTTTCCATCACTTGGGATGTTGTTGGGGAAGAGAAATAAGGCAGTGAGGTAAAATGTCTGCAATTCCTATTCCAAAAAGACTAAACTTTTAGTCATCATGTCAATAAAACATGTTGCAAAATAAAATTTTTTAAAAACCTGAAGTCATTCCATGACATTATTTTGCAGGATGAGTAACTCACATAGAAAATATTTTTAAAATCATTCTAACCAAGTAGGCCACACTGTCATAATACCTTAACAGTGTGCAGTCTCAGGGCCCTACATAGACTATTAAGGTCTGCTAATTTCTTTGGAAAAAGGGCAGAAGGCTCCAAAAATGGTCTACATTATTTGACCACAGAAACCACAGGAGTCTTTGGCTGAATCAGGATCCAAAACAAGATCTTATAAGTCCAAGGCCATAGCCCTGTCTGTGCATTCCCCATTTTTCCTGCTGGTTTTGCTCTTGGTCACCCATTGGTCCAAGTAGAGCTATAATTATATATTACCTAGCACAGCAAACTACCTGAATCCTATGGGAAGTAACACAGCTTATTCACCCAAAATAGGACTAAACCTAGTCACTTTAGATCTTGCAGGGAAATTCAGATTCAGAATCCAGGCTCATGGCTGAAAGTACTTCCTAACCTAGGCCTTGCAATGATGAAGTCACCTCCCACTCTGTACAGTCCGCATCAAATCAGGGAAAGCCTTTCCCCTCTGTTAATAGATAGGCAGAAACTGAGCATGGAAATATCAAAAAATACTGAGGAAAAAATACTGGTTGTCACAGTCCCTGTTGTACAGGGCAGAGAAGGCCTGGCTGCTTTCTGTTCAAATCCTTGTTTGGCTCAAGGCCTGTGTGTACACAACTTTCATTTCCTCTCCTCCATCTTTGTGTTCACCCAAGCTCACATTTCTCTGCAAGAGGGCTGCCTGGCACTCCACGTAGTTGTTTTATGATTACCACAAGCAGCCTCTCCTATATGAAAAGGATAGGACTGGAGTCAGACTTTTCCCAGCAGCTCTCCTTTGGTGCCAGCTGGACCCTCTGATCAGAGCTGCTTCTCTATGGCTGCTGGCGCTGCACTGCAGTGCAGCTGTACCCAGGTTGGGTGTGTGAGGTGTAGCGAGGGGCAGCTGCAGTGGCACAGGGCAGCAAAAGCTGCAAAAGGCTGTCTGGAAAGTCAGGTGAATGCCCTGGCAGTGAGTCCTCACCCCGGTGCTGTGCTGTGCTGGCAGGTGAGCCTGTTTTGGGGAGGATGAAGTTAACGCCGCTCCCTCGGCACAGCCTGAGGCATAGATTGATTGCAGTGCAAACGCATCCCAAATTTCTAAGCCTGCTGGTCAGCCTCAGGACTCGGCACAGATGCATCCCTAGAGAAATCTGAAAAAATAACCTGATTTTTCCAATTCCACAGAAGTAGCCTATCAGTGTTAACTTCTCAAAGGCTTTTTCCTCCAGTTTCCTCCATTTGCTGACAAATATGAAGATTCTTGCCCCTCAGCTATTGCAATGGTCTTGTGCAGTCAGGACCCTCGGCTGCTGAGGCAGAGGTGTGGATTTATAGCACTGGCTTTTACATAGTATAACGCTGAGCCTCAGGGATCAAGGGTTATGACATTTTTATGGCTTCTCTTCTCCTCCCTCATATGAATATGAAGCAACTGTAAGGAAAAACATCTGGTTTCACTTTTCTTTTCTCCACCACTGTTCCCATCTGACAAAACCTTAAAAACTTGCCAGTGTTCTAGCAAGCTATGTGTGCCAGCAGCCTACAAGGAGCCAAGGATTTTTTGGTGTCATCACAAGCGAGAGTACACTGGTCTGGAAGTACTGGCTCCATCATTGCTAGAAGGCAAGACTACCCAGATCTTGTCCTACTGACAGATGCACTGGCAGCCCTCCTCCTTTGCTAGAGCAGGCTGAAGGGTTGCTAAAAGACTGTCCCTCCATCTTGATTTCATTAGAGGCAGCATCTCCAGGGGGAAATGTGTTCACACTGTGAAAGGAGCTGAGGGCAGAGAAAATGAGATGCAAGGAGAAGTTCTGCCTCACCTCGGAGTCTTCAGAGGGATTCTTCTGGGATAGAAAAACCGTCTTTGCTCTATTTCTGAACAGGGTCATGCTGAGAAAGGCTTGTGCCTGGCTCTGTGCTCAGGGCTAGTCTGCACCAGAAAAGAAAGACAAGACCCAAAATCCCAGAAGCTCCCAGGTCCAGATGGGACCCACACTGTCCAACAAAGAGAGCAAAATACTACAAACTCCAAGGCCGGTCTGGCAAAGGTCAATAACTGGCCAATAGCCTGTTTCCACAGCTAGACACTAAGAAATATAATTACTTCCCTGATGTTATCTTATTTATCCAAGGAAAGACAAAACTAGACTATTTCCAGGAATCTGAAAGCATTTCTCCTTTATCTATAGGAAAGGAAGGAATCTCTGCAACATGCAGTGTTGTGGCTCTGGAGAACCTCTAGAAATAATCTCTTCTCAGGATCCCCCATCTTCAAACCTCCAGAGGAAACCAAGTGGACTGTTTGGACACATCTTAGAGAAGCGGGACAACTGCTGAGTGCTTGCCCTAGGGACATGCTGCTCAGTACTACTGCCATGGAGGCCATGAGATGTGAAGGTGCTTCACAGGGATGAAGTCACAGGACTCTGTGGCAAACAGGGTCATATGCTAGGCATCCTAAGAGCAAAGCACCCAAATAAACAACACTGGCCTCCAAGAAAGGTCTCTGAGGGACAGGAACCAAAAGTGCTCGTGGCAAAGGATATTGGACATGAAGGCACACAAAGAAAATGTTATGTGCTGTGGGCTGCAAGAGAAGACCCAAGGTATTGTTTTCCCATTTTTTCTCTCTTTTTGACTGTCCTTCTTGACTATGCCAATAAAAAAACACCACTCCCTCCTCTTATTCTTTTTCTTTGTTTACTTAACTTCTTTTCCTCATAGCAACTGCATAAAGCTGAAGCCATCTGATATTTCCAAGTAACCAAGACCATTATTCACTGAAGGCACTGGCCTGGATCCTAATTGCTGCTGGTTTCATACTCAACACAAGCCTTGCAAACAGCTGTAAATATCTCTATACAGTATTCTTATGTCAAGCTGACCCTAATTCTTACAAGTCCCCTGGGATGCAAATAAAAGTGCTGCCAGAGAAAATAGGTGTGCTAGGTACACTTTGGAAGGACAAACAGCAGCAAAAGTGGAGACACTGTAGAAATACCATTTTACACCCTTTTTCAAGGCATGCAGAGGGGAAGCAGGTGAAAGGAGTTGGTGGTGACTGGTATTTGCAGGCCATGTGACGGGATAAAGAGGCCTTACATCTGTGTGAAACTAGGACAGTGAGGACTTTCTGGATCATGTCCCAGCACCCAGAGGATGTTTGAGAAGGAAGCTGGAGCATCCCCTTCCCACTTACCGTTCCAAGCCTTTGTTCCAGGCATGTTATTATTCTGGCATTACCCAATTTCTTCATCTTCTTTCCCTCTGTTCACACAAAAGGCCTGTGTTTCATGTGAACCTTTGTTTAAGGTTAAAGAGCATCCTAACTGCCAGGTAGCAACATTGCATTACATGGGTGACAAGGTCAGGGTAAAACCTCTGCTAAGGAAGAGAAGTCTGTGCTTCATACCTCTCCTTGCCAGAGTCACAGAAAGGATAAAAGGATAGGGCAGCAAAGCATGTGACAAAGTGCAAAATGTGGTACTTTTGGTTTGGTTTTAGTCTGCTTCACTCCTATAACCAGAAGAATGCCAAAAAAACCCCAAAAAAAATCCAAACAAACAAAAACGAACACAACACAGTGCAACAACCTAACTATTTCACTACCAAAAAAACCCCAAACAACAACAAAAAAAAAACCACCCCCAAAAAACTACCACCAAAACCCTAGTCATTAAAATATCTTTTAAATATATTTTGGTTTTCCTTTAATTTCAAAATACAGTTCAACTCAGAGATGGGAGTGGGAGGGACATCCAGTCTTTTACAAGCACCCCAAGAGTTAGGCACTCATAACACTCCCTCACCTTTTATTGCTCTTATTCCTCAAATCCTGCCCATCCCTTGTGTGATTTGATGCTGCCCTTCTGCTCTCCTTCCCATCTATCACATGGTATCTCCCTTTTCCGCTCATTTCCTCCTCTTCTCTGATCCACTCATGCATTCCAGCTTCCCTCACACATCCCAAAGTTTCTTGGAATAGCAACAGTCCTCCGATACCTTCAGCCCCTCATCCCACATGGCTGGCTGCACCCTGCCAAGGGGCTCCCCTCCTGACAGCAGGGCTGCAGAGGGTAAATCCTCTGCTTGTCATGGCCAACTAAGTTCCACCACAAAGAGCAGAAGCTGTGGGGAGGAAACTGGGGGAGGCAAAGAAGGCACAGTGTGAAAGTCCACAGCTACATACCAGGAGATGGAAATCAGTACAGCTGGTACTGTGTGTTCAGCTCGCAGCCAAAGTCCTTTCTCTCAAGGTTGTGCTGACAGACTACAAAAACAACGGCTGAAAGCACAGCATGAAAGCGAGCGATGGGGAACTTGCCCCAGCAGAAAGAATCTCTGAAGAGGAAGGTTTAACATGTTTGTTTAGATGTCAAGCCCTTTGGCAGGGGCTTGTCAGGAGAGACAATGAAAGGTGTTCATCCAGTGCACATCTAGTGCTTCTTGATGCACATATGTACTTCTCCCAGCCTTTTCACCTAAGTGCTCTCCTTAAGACTCGGCCCTTTCAGAGTGACATTAAAGAAGGACACCCTCCCATCTGCTCCAAGACATGAGATGTGCTGCAAATGGAGACATGTGGCAAGCAAATTTTTACCAGGAACAAATATTTGCCATCGTTCTGGGTGGCTGCTATGCCACACTACATTCTTCTTCGCACATTAGAGTGGACAAATATTCTCGGAAAAGTAAGTGGATTTCTGCCATCAGAATGGGCTGACAAACACTTCAGGCCACTGCACCCTGGGTCTTCATTTCTTGTGAAGTTGGGGGCCTGTGCACACAGCTGGCTTCTCTTGTGTACTGGTGAGATGAAAGAGGCAGAGGGTCAGATAAATACTAATTGTTAGAAAGATGTGGACACCCAGCACGGTGAAAACTGCACTAAGGATTGCAGATACATGCCCCGTGCTAACCAGCCACCCCTTAAGCTCTCTCAAGATTTCTACTGCCATTTCATTTATTCTCTTGCTCAAGTGCCACGTCTACCTGGCAAACGAATTCCCTCTATTCCCTTATGCCAAGTTTCACTCCAGCATGTCAAAACCACTGCCCTACACTGCAGCATTCCTTTCCAAGTGAACTATTCCCCCTCTCCCTCCCACAGGTCCTGCTGATGGCAGCTCGAGGTTGTATAACTGCAAGCTCTCTCCCTGATAATAGCGAGAACCAGGATTTCCTGGTATGCCAGAAATGGTTTTGCCACTCCTGCCTGTGTGAAAGGGGTGGGACAGGAGGCGAAGCAGCCATCGTGTGTTACAGCTCTGGGTCGTGTCTGTGCACCTTGACATCCCGCCAGGCTATAATAAGAGAGACCTGCAGGGAGCAACATATGTCAAAGTTGGTAATTTTCCTTCCTGCCTTCGCTCCTCGAAACCGCCTCAACTGGATCAACGCCCGCCCAGTTCCTTCTTTGGACAGCCAATGAAGCATGAATACTGCAGGAGCAGTTGCCAGCTCTGCTGGAAAATGTACAGACCAAAAGATCACCTGTGAGCGCGCAGTCTTGGCGTGAGCTGTTCTGCACGTCTGCAGCTCAGCAATGTTGCTGCGGCTTTGGGAGGCAACAGCAGCCGACCGCAGCGCCAGCTGGCCACTGGCAATCCACAGCCAGAGGCGCCTCTGAAAACATGCTCCCTGCAGCAGGGAGACCTTGCAGAAGCCTCACAAACCTCCCCTCATTTTTAAGCTGGACAAGGTTAATAATCCTCTCCCTCCCCCAGCAATTTTTAGCTTCCCTGGACAGACGCGGTGTCAGTCTACATCTGGAAAGGGCATTGCTGGGCTATTTGCAGCTGGATTAGAGCCAGATGCAGGAAAGATTTGAAAGGTCCCTTGCACTGTCTTCCTTCAGATTTCCTTAGTGCTGCAGTATCACTAAGACCGCTGGTGACTTCCAGTGGTGCCTACCCATCCTCCCTATCATGCATGCCAGGCATTCGGCTGAGATGCAGCCCTGACGGTAGGCAGCCAGGCTTGGAGAACTAAGTGGTTTGTGAGGCCCACAAAGTTGGCCTCCCTCCCAAGAAGAATCATCAAAATTTGCACAAAAAGCCCCAGTTTGCAGAGGTTTTGATAACTGGTTTGTTTAGCAGTCAGGTTTTTAACTGCTGCTGTGGACATAATTCAGGTGCTGCATTGTTTGAGGCTGTCCCATCCCTCGTCAGGGCCAATCTGGTTTAAGATTATTTCCGAAGAAAAGCTGTGAACTCACCTAACCAGCGATCTTTGAGCTCCCAGAATTGCCAAAGTAGTTCTGCTTTGCCTTTCCTCCTTTCTCCTGCCTCCCTTCCCCCCAGCTACTTCACAGATGCATGTGGCCCACTTCACACTTTCTAAACCCCTACCTGAACACGGGATTTGCAGGCTGTTTATTTTTGTGACTTTGGTTTCAGGAAAAATGGGAGTATCGGTGTCATCACTTTACCAAGCTTACCACATTTTCTGCATTGAATGCAGGCAGGCTGGCAGCACTGCTCAACACTGGAACACTCCTTTGACAGGAGCAGGAAAGGCCATGTACTCACACCAGCTAATTCAGCTGATTTATTTTTAAATGTTGTAATAAGGCAGGCACGGAGTGAATGGAGAAGTGCAAACCCACTGAGATCTAGAAGGCTCTCAGAGCTGTGTGTTGCCTTATGCCTCTGCCTTGCCTCTCAGTTGTCTCTGCGAGTGATTCAGAAAACCCTGTTTAATCAGATTCAGCTCCTGCCATCTGTTAAGTGAGACACTATAGAGACTGAGTATTGTAACAAAATGCATATCGGAATTGCCCTTGATTTAGCATACTTTGTGCAACTTGTCCTGTGTCACTCCTTCACAGCAATCAGAGAGAGGCTTTAAGGCTCCTTTTCTCTTTGAGGTGTAATGACTCACTGCAGTGGGTGAGCAGACCACACTGACCCTCTGCATCCCCCCAGCTCTGAGTCACAGGCTGGGATTAGAGGGACATTTTAGGATTACAGACAAGCACTCCCCCAGAAATCTCCTTCTCTTCTGCCTTTGCCTAAGTAGCTTGCTTAACAGAGGCTGTGTATGCTCGCTGATGTGGCAGAAAGGATGGAAATTCAGGGAGTTCCCAGACAGTTTGTGATTGTATAGATGGGTGTTTGATCAAAGGTACATATTGATCAGCTTGGTCAGTGACACCCAGCACACATAAAGATGGGATCATGTAAGCCCATCCATCCTTGTGCCAGGAAGTCTCTTAACAGTGAAACGAAAGAGTGTATTGGCAGCTGGCAGAGACGGGTGTTTTGCAGGACACCTGGCACTACTGAATGGACTCTCCAGACTGCATTGGAGCAGGGGCTTCATTTTACACACCTTTGAGATGATGTGCTTTGTGCTTTTTCAAGCAGTCACAGTTCTCTTGTGGTGGGACAGCAACCTTATTTCTTGAAGATCACCCAGCAAGATGCATCACAATGCCACGGGATCAGAGCTGATTATCTCCTCCTGGTAGAGTAGTTTAGCTTGCCTCTCACAAAACCCTTGGCTAGGCAGTGGTAGGACCTGCCATTTTGGAAGAACATCTGCAGTGGCTGGAGGGGATACATATCCTGCTTTGCTTGGGAAACACCTTCCCACATGTTTCAGTGTGTTGCTCAGGCTACTGCTACTGAAATACCTGACCTGTTTTTACAGGGATGGATACAGACATGAACATCAACATTTGGAGAGTGACTCAGAGAGTCATGGACTTTAATGAAATGCATTTAAAAAATTAAAAAAAAAAAAAAGAAAAAAAAAGAAAATGAAAAGAAAATGAAAGAGCTCTGCCTGACATCAAAGTGAGCAGCAGAGGATACAGAAATTGATGGATTTCACACTCGGTTGATTGTTGCAATTAATTACATGGAAGGAGCTGTGACAGTGTGTACCAAACTGCTCCCCCCACACAGCTGGAAACTCCAGCCAGTTAGTGAGGCCAAGGGAATCAGATGTTGCAGCGGATCCAGTTGCACCATATATTTCCACATCTTGCTCAAGCTCCCCAGGTAAGTGTCTGGATTTGGTTTCTGCGGTACCACACCATGTGCCCAAATTCGTCAGGACAGGCGTGTTTATGCCTGCTACCAGCCTGCTGGGTTTGCCTCCCCGCGGGGGGAAGCAGGGAGGAAGCAGAGAAATTGTCGGGTTTGCATTTCACAACCGCCTGCATAATCCAGGTTGCTGTGCACATCCCGTGGCTCAGCCTTTCAGGCCCAGTGTGATGGGAAGCGGGAGGGAGTGTTTACACAGCCCGCTGGCCGCTCTGCAGTCGCTATAGCAACCCCAAGGGTCAGTTTATAGTAGGAGAGGAAGTTCACTTTTGGGGAGTTCAGCTTTCCAACACCAGCATCAAGCATGGCTGAAAAACAAAAGGCCAGGCAGTGGGAGGAAACACATTTAAAGGAGCTTCCTATGTGCAAAACCACCCGAGCTTTCTCAGTCATGGGGAGATGCTGCATTCCTTTCCTCTTGGTCAAAGGCACGCTGCCATCCGGCTGATGCCTGAGCCAGAGGGGTACCTCCCCTCTCCTGCAGAAGCCTGTGTGTGTTTGAGAGCAGGGCAGCTGTGGAGGAGTGCAGCATGGTGCCCCACTTTCAGAAACACCCCTGTGCTGGCAACCCCAAGCCAAGAGCCACAGGACCAATGTCCCAAGGGTACTCACTGCTGGCTCTGGCTCTGGCTCTGCAGAGGTGGTTTGTAGACATTCACAGTGTCTCACATGGCAGGAAGAAATAACAGGCACTGTCCTTTCTGGCCAGGATGTATACCAGCAAATGTCTGTGCATACATACTTGGGGTTCTTTGAACTCCTCATGCTGAGACTTAGTCTGTGTCAGTGCTGTCTGTGGTACTGTGATTAAATCTGAAAAAAAAATGACAATCATCTCTGAGGTGATGCCTAAGGAAACACCCTCTTTCCAAACACTGCCCAGAAAGTTTTCCTGACCTGCACAGCTCCTTGCTCTGTTGTGCCTCATTACCAAAATTGCCTGAATACTGACCAAGAGCAAAAAGAGCATCTGTCAGCCACTGTTAAAACAGTGGGACAGTGTCAGAGTGCAGTCACTCTGGGGAATTGTGTTTTCTCAGGGAAAGAGGTAATAAACACAGCATCCCCTCAGCCACAAGGGAAAACAGCCTGCAGCCTGAGTTGTTCTCTCTCCCAGTAGTTCCCATCACTGGATCTGAAGCAGCAGAAGAGAAAGAGTTCATTGTGGCATGGGGGGCAGGAGGCTACTTTAAAGAAAGGTCCGCCCTTAGCTGAACAAGTCCAGCACTTATGGGAGAACAGGCCACAAGCTTGCTGAGCTCCTAGCTGAGCTCCCCACTGTGCATCACACTCCAGGGTTTCAGAGCAGGGTTTCAGTTTACCTACCCTGCGTGCTACCCCTCTGTGGTGGATATAAGGTTATAAAAGGAGCCCTGCACTCAGCAGCTGCTGGAGAAAGAGCCCTGAGTAGTCTTGTGCTTGGTCGATAACTGGGGACATGCAATGGGTACTCCTGTGCCTGGGCTGCAGGGTAGAACATAGAGAGAAGGAAGCCTGGCAATTCCCAGGGAGGTGAACTGACTGCAGAATGTCAGAGCGAGGCCTGTTTTCCCTTCTAACATGACAATTTATATCAGTGACGTGTCATTCCAATAAAGCTCCTTCTATCCATGAAGATCTGTCCACCAGTATTTGGCTGCTGGCTGGCTGGGAGGTAAACAAGGTAATGGCAATGCTAGTGGCTGTGCTGGAACCTGCTGTGCAAGGCGGAGCTCGGGACAGCTCACAAAGGTGTTTCCCAAAGAATGGAGCTCAACAAAGAGGCAGGAAGCCAGCGCCCAGGGGAAGAGAGAGGGGTAAGGAGAGGATATGGGAAGGAGAGACTGCATGAGTCTCTGTGTAGGAAGATTGGGAATTTTCATACCTTATGCCAGAGAAAATATGCAGAAAGACATTGTGGAGAAACACAGGTTCCAAGGAGATGAGAAGAGAGAGTTATACCATGAGGCACTGAACAGGAGAAGAAAGGACCACATGGATGGGAAGGAATGACCCACAGCTGAGGCCTTCAACACCAAAGTGATAAAAAGAGAGGAAAGATTATGAAAATGAGTGTGGGTGCTGCAGGGGGGGAATGAAAATGAAGGCTACATAGGTGAGAAAATTGGCTGAGTGAGGGGAAGGAAATAATCTGCCTTACAAAGACAGCCAGGTCCACTTGAGAAACAGCTATATTGAAGGTGCAACTGATCCCAAAGCAGATGTCAAATACATCATACATCTACTTCTCTCTGAAAAGGGGGAGCTATGGTAATGATTCTAGAAGAAGACATCTATCCCAAGCAAGTCAGATTTCAATGAAAGAAACCTTCATGTCTAATAACTGCTCTTGGGTGGCAAGTAGAAAAGCAGAGCTTTGGGATGAGGGCTGTATGTGTGTGTGTGTGTGTGTTTGAGGGTGACCTCCTGGGAGATTTTCCCCAGGGCTGGGTGTTACCCAAGGAAACATGAGTAGGTTTCAGTGCTGCTTCACTGCCGAACTCCTCAGCAGAGAGGACTTTCCCAAGGAACTCCACAGGTGGGTTTCACTTCTGCTGGCAATACCCATCTCGCACATTTAACCCCACAAGCTTTGACTGGGGGATGCATATAGGGCCAACAAGCAAGGTGTCTAGGAGCAATGATCCAGCCTGCAGGACAAACTGCAAGAGATGATGGAACAGCCTGTGCACTGTCACGGCCCCTCACCCTGCCAGTGGCTATGGCACTGCAAGGATGCCCACAGGATTAGGCCTCTGTGTGTCCACAGCAAGCAGGCTTAGGCATCTTTCAAACAGGCTGCAGTTCAGGCCCTAGCTTGGGAAGCCCTTTCTCCATTGTCCTCTCCTTCCTGCCCAGCTTGTGGATGAGTCAAAGCTACTCCTGATGTCTCAGGGTTACCCAAGTCCCACACAGCCTCCTGTTTACAGGACAGATCTGCCTGGTCTCCTTACAGTAAGTAACAACAGCCTTTCAGATGATTTCATGTCACCAGGAGTCATTCTACAAGTTCAGCCCATGTACTAGAACAGGGCTTCCCACTCTTTTTTCCATGTCAGTAAGCAAAGAGGGCTCAGCCCTCTGCTCTGGGTTCCATCCTGCAGCACACCCAGCTCCCTGCATCTGCCTCACAGCACAGCCCACACACAGGTGCCCAGGGATGCTGCAATATCAGGTGAACTGGGCCACAGAGCATGGAAAAAGCAGGAGGGCACCCAGGTGACTGAGACACCAGCAGCACGTACAATAATGGCTCAAAACCTTGGCATGGCTCTGTGGAAATATTACTTGAGGGCAGGGGGGACAGGGAGGTGGAGGAAGTGTTGTCAGCATTCTTTTATTCATACTGTATGAAGAAAAATACCCTGAAACAATGCAGTCTGGATTGGCAGCAGTTGTGAGTCAGTTGCCGTAGAGGCAGAGGTCTGTGTGAAGCCCCAAGCAGGGCAGGAATTTAATCCAGCTCCCCAGATGCTGCATAAAGGTGTAAAAATGTGAGCTTTGGTACTGGCTCACCATCTGCTTCAAGGTACATGTAGCAACAGGGTAAATACCATTTGCATGTATTTGCAGATTTACCGGTCAGATAACTGGTAAGGATGGTATGAAAAAGGCCTGCTTAGAAGCAAGTAAGGTTAAAAGAGGTGTCTTCATCTTTGTTGCTACCACTACTTTGTATGGAAATAATACTTACATTCATTATACTGTAAGTGGTCATCACAGTGGGTAAAAATAATTAGGGAGGAAATAATAAGAAGGATGTTATTTAACACTGTAAGTGTTTCTATATCCTCACCTGTGCCTGGGTATTGCCATTGTATGAACCTCCAAGGGGAGTTTATTCAAAGAGAAAGAAAAAATTAGTGAGAGAAGACAAAAATTCTATTGAAAGAGATTGAACAGTCAAGTGGAAAAATCTTGTACTCTGTAAAATCCTCTGGCTTGTTAGAAAACATTTATCCCCCCAGAGTCTAAAGGAAACAAAAACTTCCAAAAGTTTTCAAACAAAAAAGACTGGAAAAATATTTATATTTGCCCACTCTCATCACATCTTCCCCAGGGAGAACCTCACTATTTTAAACTGATTTTCTAACCCTGCAGAAGTAACCTCCCCTAAAGTACTCAGGTTGTGCGATCAGCTTCAAATCACAGCACAAAAAAAAAAAAAAAAAAAAAGCCACTTCACTTCTCCCACATCGCTGTCCTATGCACTCTCCACTGAAGACAAAAGCCTGGGGGGGTATTTCTGTTTTCTCTGAGATGCTGATCCTAGAAGGACAATGAAGCCAACTTTCCACAAACATCTCAAGGCTAAAACAGCTTTCAAAAAGGGGATCAGGCATCAACAACACACCTGAATGAGGGACCTGACCTTCTGAAAGGCTGGGAGGCAGGTCACCAGCATCCCAGTGGGAGGTGACATAGGTGGATCCTTGTGAAAGTGCAGCATCCTCAGCTCCTTCAGCTTACTCTAAAAGGCAGAGCTTCAAAATGAGATGATCTCATTGATGAAGTGTTCAAGACTCCAAGTCTTGGAGGGGAGAGTTATGTTTTAATGTCTTTGATGAAGGAGCCCAGACAGCACTTCCTTGTGATGATGAGGACTGGTACTTGGCTTTTTTCTTAACACACAGTCAAGAAAAATGGAGTCATATACCAGGAGAGAGAGATTTATCTGCACTAATAACTGCAATAATCCCTGCTCACTTTTGTCTTGTTTTGCAAAAATGCCCTGCGTACACAAAGGCTTTCTTACACAATATATGTGCATAATTTCCTACAATTTCAAAATGCACTTCTCTGCATCTAGCAAAATCCTCAGAGAGGGCATTTTTTGTTCACATTTTCTATCACACTGGGGACTCTAACTGCTGTCTGGCTTTTCCTGCCCCTTGAAGCAGTCAGATTTATATCTGGAAGAATAGCAGTGAGGCCCATCCTAGGCACACCTCTTATGGCTGGAGTGCTCTAGAGCAGAGGTGCTTTAATTTTTGCTTCTTTTTGCAGCTTTCTTTTGTGTGACTGTTCTCTTTATGCTTGGCTTAGCCTGCTTCCCATATAGGGAGGACCACTTCCCTTCCTGTTTGGGGACAGTGCCACTTTCTCACTCTCATCTGCTGGCATGCTGTAGGTGTACTGAACTGTCCGGCTCCCTCCCTCCAGGAAAGACATTTAACAATTATAAGATGTCCCTCTGGAAAATGCACCCCTTTTCAACCATCTCAATATTCTTACAAGGCAGGAAAAGCCTTACTAAAAGAGAAAAATTCACTACATTTTTGTTCATTCTTCTTGAGGGTGTCCCTTCAACAGCACTCAACAGCTGTTAAATGGGATAATCGCCTGCTACCCTCATGTCACTAATTCAAATGCTAATGGCTCTCAGTGCATGGAGAGGTTATTCAGTCATCCAGCACCCCAGGTACACTTTGCATGAGGAGGATGATGAAGGGATTAAGGTCCCTTTTAGGATTCTAGCAATACTGTAAAGAAATGCTTTCAGACTAATTTGGAGAGGAGATAACATCCAAAACAGTGTATTTGGTTTGTACAGTAAGGTTTTTGAAATTGGGTGCTCTAAGGGTAGCCTCTGTGAGAAGCTGCCAGAAGATTCCCCTGTGTCCAGTGGAGCCATTGCCAGTCAGACCTAAGATGGACCTGAAGCTGGCTGAAGGTGAGTCCACCACTGATGGTGGTAGCACCTCTGAGATAAGGTGTTTAAGGAGAAAAAGTTGTCATGCAAGAGCAATTGCAGCTGGAGAGAGGAGTGAGAATAACTGAGAGAAACAGCCCTGCAGACCCCAAGGTCAGTGAAGAAGGAGGGGGAGAAGGTGCTCCTGCTACATGGGCAGAGATTCCCCTGTAGCCCACAGTGAGGGAAGACTGTGCCTCTGTAGCCTGTGGAAGTCCACAGTGGAGCAGATATTCACTGTGGAGGACCCCATGCCAGAGCAGGTGGATGCACAAAGGAGGCTGTGATGACCCTGTGAGAAGTACGTGCTGCAGCAGGCTCCTGGCAGGATCTGCAGCCCTGTGGAGAGTGGAGTGGGTTTGCTGCTCCACCCTGGAGCAGTTTTGCTGGCAGTACTTGTGACCTTGTGGGAGACCCACACTGGAGCAGGCTGTTCCTGAAGGACTGCACCCTGTGGAAGGGAACCACGGTGAGGAAGTTCATGAAGAAGTGCAGCTTGTGGAAAGGAGTCACCTTGCAGAAATTCATGGAGGACTGTCTTCCATGAAAAGGTCCTCTGGCTAGAGCAGGAGAAGAATGTGAGGAGGCCCCTCCCTGAGGAGGAAGGAGCAGCAGAGACAACATGTGATGAATTGACCACAGCCCCAGTTCCCTGTCCCACCTGCACTATAGCCCCCATTCCCTATCCCCTCCCCTGTGAGGTACAGGTAGAGAATTTGGGAGTGAAGTTGAGTCCAGGAAGAATGGAGAAGTGGGGGAAGGTGTTTTCAAGATTTAGTTTTATTCCTCACTATCATACTCTGATTTGATTGGTAATAAATTAAACTAATTCTCTCAAGTCAAGTCTGTTTTGCCCATGACTGTAATTGTTGAGTAATCTCTATATGACCTTATCTCAATTGAGGAGCCTTTTCTCTCTCCTGTCCAGCTGAGGAGGGGAGTGATAGAGCAGGTTGGGTAGGGGCCTCACATCCTTACAGGATCAAAGACAGGAAAACCAGGCAGGAGGGAGACCAGCAGGAAGGATTTGCATGTTTTGCTGCCTCAGAGGGACTCCAACCCAATACTGAAAGACTTTGTGCCCAGCCCAGCTTTGGTACCAGACAACTGAGCCAGGGCTCAGTTTGATCTCAGAAAAGTGCTGCTTGTGCAGTGGTAGTGCTCAGCAAGCACAGGTCATCATTCTGTTGTCATGGCTAAACCACTGTCCCAACAGTGCAATACTGGCTACCTGCACAGGAACAGAGGCACTTCTTTCTAAGGCCTTGGTTCACTGCCACAACTCCACTCCTAGCCAGGTAATTCCAGACTCAGTGGCACTTCAGCCAGGCAGTGCAAAATGCCAAGCTGTCAGTGCCCCATGGGGCAAACCCTCTGGTGTTCCTTGCCTCTGTGACAGGAAAAAGGCTGTAAAAGGCAGCAGCAAAATCTTCAAATCAACACCTCTTTTATGGAGCAAACTTGATCCATGCTTTTGTATGTGTGCAGTTTGCACTGTGTGTGTGTGTATATGTGTACAAAAGGCAGTTCAGTGCATTAATTTATATTTCACACGTGTAATTCCCCAAAAATCTCCTGGTCTCTAAAGAAGTACATATTTTCTTTTGCGTGGAAATAACCACAGATTGTTAATCAGATCACACTATTACCTGTCAGTGATATCTACACAAAAGCAGAGCTGGAGTTAAGCCTAAAACTACTCTGTTATGAAACTGCTGATAATATACTACCCATGGGAGGCAGGCCATCAGTGTCTGTCCTTCTACACAGCATTATGGTGACGACAAAGGAAAGGAACAATGGTGACTTTAGCTTCCACTCCAGGGACTGGTTGATATGCCTTAGCCATCCCTTCTGTTCTTCAAGGATGTGTCTTCTGTCTCAAAAGTGGCAAGTAGGAAGAGAAAAGGAGAATTAACAGATCATATAGTACCCTTGGGGGTGATATATAGAAGGTGAGGAGAGTAAGTGGCTGGAAAAAGAGGATAGTTCTCAGCAATGCTCCCCTGAAACACTTGTGACCACATTCTCCGAAGGGATCAATAATCAATGAACATGCACGTTTTTCTGTTGGAAAAAACTATTTTGACATGAAACCAATGATGTGTTTCATAACTGGTCTTAAGTCCATGGAGGCTGCTATTATTTAAGGAATTTTACTGGCCAAAGCACTTTCTCAGCCTCTCCATTCATCCTTGACTTTTTAATTTTGAAATGATCCTGGTTTCAGTTCTACTGGCTTGGTATCTCCAGTCCCCTCAGCATGTTATTCCTAATTCTAGTTCTTCAGCATCTTCTCCTCTGAAGAGTTACTTATCTACCAGAAAAGTTGCTCTCATTTCATGTTCCAAGAAAAATGTGTATATATCTGTTGCCATGGCAGTGGTGTGGGTTCCAATCAACCATTTTACCCACACTAACTTTAAAATGGTAACCAAGTTTGAAACTCTTTTGTTTCCTTCCAGAAAACACAGAAACCAGTACAGCCAGCCCAATAATGAGTGCTGGAACACATCTGCCCACGTGGGCTTGCAGGTGACCACCAGGCAGCCATGACTGGTCCCCTCCACGGGCTGCAGGGCTGACCCAGTTTCCCCTTGGAGCTGTCATGGCAACCTCCACGGTCATGTTTGTTGCTTTGCATGGAGAAACCTTCATTTCATGGCTACAGCAAAGCAAGAACTCAATGCCAGTGGCAGTGTGAAGTGAGAGAGTAGCTCAGCTCTTCAGCCCAGGTCCTCATTCTGAACAAAATCCATGTCATGTGGTAGCAAAGCAGTTGGATAGAGAAGGAAAAGCAACCTGTCTCTTACTCTTTTCCATTCTGGTGCTGCTCTGTTCCTCATCAGGAAGCACATTCAGACTGGCTTGGTAAAGAAATGAGGCACATGGAGCCATTTCATGTGTGCACACTGTGAGGCAGAGCCTACCCCTCTTCATTTCCAGTCCTCCCTGAACTCAAGGTCATTGCCCACACAGACCTAACTCGGCAGAGGTTTAGTATCCTCAGATCCACAAAATCCATGGGAAGAGTCCAAACAGAGGAGAGTGATCATGACTCCACACAGAGGAAGGCAACAGTGGGAGCTCAATCTGTACTGGAGAGTTTGCAAGGGCACGGCACAGGTTGAGGGGCACCTGCCTGGGCTACTCCCAGAATCTCTGGTTGTGCATTTACCCATTCCCAGCCATTCATTACTCCGAGAGGGAGCTGCCCACAGCAACAAAGAAATGTCAGCACTTTAAACTAAAACACTTGCCAGTGAAAGTGGAGAAAAAAGCATTCTGAACCGTGGGGCAGACACCCAAAGATCCTTCCTGTGTGTTGGGGAGAAGGAAAAAGGAGATTTTTTAAAAAAAAAATTTAAAAATAAGAATGAACTAGTTAAAAAAAAAAAAAATAAAAAGAGAAATATGCTTGGGAGGTTTGATTTATAAAGGGAAATGAGCTGTAAGATAATGTGCTTGGACTGGCCAAGCTGAGGCGGGTGCGAGAAAAGTGGGTGACAGCCAGCAAGCACCAGAAAGAGCCCAGGCAGTGGAGAGGGAAAAGCACAGCCTGCTCAGAGGGAGTGAGATGCACAAAAAGTGCATGCTAAGTAGGAGTGCCAGGATGACATTTGAAAAGGGGAAAATTTAGGCTGAGTGTCAGGAAAAGCTTCCTGACAGTGAGATGCATGCACTGGAGCTATCCCGCGGGAGAAGCCCTGGAAGCCTCATCACTTGGCTTGCAAGGGCTGAGTTGGAGGAAAGCTGCAAGTCCTGGAAAGGCCTTGCAGAAATCCAGAGCTTGCAGAAAGTCAAGAGCAAGGCTTTCTTTAATTCCGGGAGGCCTGGCTCAGAGATGAATTCCACAGCCAGGAGACTGTCCGGGAAGAGGGAGTCTCCCAGTAGGTGACTGGGAGGCAGCAGGTCCCAGGCACAAGCATCGCTCTCCCCATGGGAGCGTAGAAACAAATGGGTGAGCAAGATAGGGAAACAGATAGGGAAATTAAAAAATCCCTTCTCCTTTAAGGCAACATTATCTCTCGGCAAAGGGTTGCTCTGCTCTGGCCAAGGCACAGTCAGTCAGGGCTCAGGCTTCTGTTAGTCTGGGCCCCTGGGAAGGCCAGCTGCCAAAAAAAGAGGGAAATTTTGCTTTAGCCAGGGGGTAGGGCATGGGTGTATTGGGAGGGAAATGAGGGAGAGAGGGAACTTGCACAGGAGAGCGAGGGAGAGAGGGGGAATGTATGTATTCACTGCCTCTGGATGTGCAGCAAGGCAAAAAGCCCAGCAGGATGGCTTGGGAGTGGGGGAAGGAAGCAATGGCTGGAGGCAGAAGCCAAGGCAGAGAAACTCCAGGAATGATGCTGTTTCTCTCCTATCAAGAAGAAGCTTTGTCCGAATAAGTCCACATTAAAAACAGCCAGGGCATGGACTCTGTCCCCAGAGCTCCCTGAGCCACCAGCCTTCCCCATCTCAGGAGGAAGAGGAGGTGATTCCCCTGCGAGGAGGCAAATAGAGTAACTTCCCCTGCAGGGGGCCTATCCCTGTGCCCCATGCCTGGACATGCCACTGGGCCAGCTGTGCCCAGGTTGGCCAGGAGGAACCTTTCCATTGTGGCACATGAAGACTTAGAGCACGCAGCTCCAGAGCTGTGAGCCAAGTTCAAAAGCAGCCTGGTGTGAGATGAACATCATCCCACCAATTCCAGTGGCCTTACTGGGAGCTGAGCTCACAACACTACTTCCACAGCATGAAACCAAATTTGAAACTGATCCCTTGTGAGCTTCTACCCCCAAGGAAATTGTCTCTGTGCCAAAGGTAGCCACACATTCATGCAGGAGATAGTCCAGCATGGGCAGTTAAAGCAATAACTGAGCTGTGGCACAGCTGCCCTGTGCCATCCCTCTCCCATCCCAGCTTTTACTGCTGTGTTCCTTTATTCAGATACACCGCCCTCTCCATTTAAACAGCAAACCCAGCAGGGCAGGAAATGACAGCCCATGCTCTTGCCGAGCCAACAGAAACGGAGCTAAAGTGGAAAGCCTATTTTAAGAGTAAAGTACAATATAAAGAGATTGCATTTATTTCCAGACCAGACATTACAAACCCAGGGAATTCAGAGTTAAAGTTATGCTTAAAATAAATTTAAACTTGTTGAAGTGTGGCAGTGTGCTACCAAGGCATACAAATAGCCTTAATTCTGCCCTGCAGTGACACACAGCCGTATGACTGTGATTAAAATGTTTTAGTACTTGTGCTCCCAAACTAGATTACCCTGACAAATACATTTTTTTACCCTATTCCCTTTCCTCCCCCAACAACTCTGTGCCCCAGATATAGCCATGAGCACAGATTTCACTGCCTACCAGAAAAAAAACCCAAACCATTTTATTTATATATATATATATATATTACAGGTCCTTCACAGCTGTAATGCTGTAATGGGAGCCCCAGGCTAAGTGTTGTCTTGGAAATACCTTCCCTCCCACCATCAGATCCGAAGCCACCCCTGCCCAAGGCTCTGGAGAGCACAGCTGAAATGTGCACCAAGTGATCATTTAGCCCTGCTGAGGAGAAGGGAAGGGCTTTCCTCACACCTTTGATATCATCATTATCTACACTCATGTATTTATTTCAAAAGCCCATTAAAACTTCGGGTTTAAAGTGTGGAGAAAATAAAAGAGAGAGAAAGCAACATCATCTGGATAAACAATTATGGCTTTCTGTCAAGGATTCAGGAGCTAATCGAGTCCAGATCTGTTCCACATTCACATTTACATGTGAAATTGTACTTACTGAGCTAGAAAAAGTCAGATTAGCATCAAGAGCCAGCTCTGCCCCTCAGCTATATAGTGCAAACTCTGGAGTGAATGGGGGCTCCTAGGGTGTAACAGAAGGCAAAGTTTGGCCCCAAATGCTTAAGGGCCATTTGGCTAAGATGCACATGAAAGTGGCTGCTCTGCACTTCAGCCCAGTTTAAAATGATTCTCCAGAAGTTGTATTTACTTAAGAGAGTGGGTGGCCTGAATTGTCACGATGTGTTCAAATATTTGGCACTAAATCACAGCTGTCCACTTATTTGCACTTCTGCTGCTGGGCAGCAGGAACACCCCTGGAATTAGTCAGCATCGGACACATTAATGAGCTAACAGATATATTACAGTTTCCAGTTTGGACTTCTTTTGTTCACATAAATACACACCTCCTCTCTGCTTGTTTCCTAGAACAGCATATCTTCTTGAACATGTTGACTTTCCAAGCTTTATTTTATCGGGCCTTTATTAATGAGCTTGCAAAGTTTTCTGTTAGACACAGAAAAGCATCTTGTCCCTAGCAGCCTTTCTGAGCGTTACACACAATCTTGAAGAGATGCAGGAATGTGGAGAGAAATGGTCCAGCCTCTGAGAAGTTCCTTTTCACAAGCCAAAAGCCATCCTCCCTGCGTGCAAAGATCCCAAGTACTTATGGAACCAATAACAACCACGAGCAAAGACTTTTACATAAGGAAAATATTTACAAAGTCAGTGTTACAAGTCACATCATCTGGAGGAAAATGCTTGCACCTTTGCTCTGCAGAAAGCAAGTAATTTGTTTCAGCAAAGGAAAGAAAATCTTGTTATCTGGATTAACACTCTCATGATTGATTCATCCCACTTCTCCCCTGCCAGAAACCTTTCATAAATCACAGATATAGCATAGGTCATGGTTTAATAACTTGCCAAGAAAATTTATCCTGTGCAAAAGGACTTCAGGACCAGTGTCAATTCTTTGGAACATGTATGCCTAATGGATGATACCTGCAAACCATAATCATTTTTATTAAACAAATCAACAGAATTTTTACCAGGGTAATGCTCTAGCATGGAATCAGTGGGAGCCAGGATTTTGTGTGTGTGAATAAAATAGTTTTTCAGAATAAAATGCTTATTTGCTGACACTGAAGTTTCTTGTGGGAATACTTCACTTTTATAATTAAATTTTCATCTGGAAGATTTTTCAGGTCAAAAATGGAATTTCTGGTCAGAATCATAGCAGGGAGGAACACACAGGAAGCCAGGCTCTCAACTGAGCACAGCCAAGCCTCTTGCATCCCAAGCACTTGGCTTAATTATGGAGCCATCTGCCATATGGCTGCTTCTTACCTGGTCTTGACCATTTTTGGCCATACTCTTCCAGCACCATTTCCCGGTTCTCCTTCCAGCCCCTCCCAGGAGCAGGAAGTGCAAATCCATGGACAAAAATCATCTGCTCACTGTACAATTGTACGTTCCGGGAAGCATCCCCAAACGGGTGCTTGCCTCCAGCCGGAGGAGCACAAAGGAGCAACCCCACGGCCAGCAGCCGCTCTCACCCACACAACAGGATCTGGGAGAGGATGTCTGGCCATATCTGCCTTCCCCTCCATGTTCAGGAACACACCATATCAACAGAAAACACCTTTGGTAAGGGCACAAATGCACCTCCCTCGCCGGGAGGCTGCACGGTGTTATCTGCAGCAGTGGAAGGAAGCAGGAGAGCCGAGCTGCTGGCAAGCCTTCCTACCCTCACAGCCTGATTCACCAGAGCAGCCCGGCTGCTTTATGCCATGCATAATGACCACACACCAGAGCTGCAAGCCTGGTTTCACCAGGTTTGCACCAGACCTTTTTTCTCTGGTGCCCGCAGAGTGGTACTGAACAGCTGGAAGGGGCAGCTGAGCCTCTCCACGAGCTCCTCTGCCTTGCATACCTCAGCCAGGCTGCTGCAGCCGAGGTTGAAACCGAGTTGTCACCAGCCCCACCGCACAGCCTTGTCCTCTGTTCACCTTCAGGAGGGCAAGTCAGAAGTGGTTCAGCTCAGCCACCACAGTCAAATGAGTCTGAAACACTGTTAGGAAGGATTAAAATCACATGTGAGAGAGAGGGAGAGAGAGAGAGAGTGAGTGTGTGAGTGTGTGTGTGTGTGTGGTTTCACAACACCTCCCTCTCCCCACTGCCAGCCACACCAGTTTCCTCAAAGAAAAGCAGAACAGTAGAGCACAGACCCAAAATTGTGCCGTGATGCATTAAAGCCTTGTTTTCCCACTGCTTCAAAAACTGACCCAGCCCCCTCAAATGTTCCCAGCATACTTGAATTGTGAGTCAGAGACCACAATGGAGATACTTGCCTAGCTTGACAAAGTTTAAGTATCTCCTGCCAGACAGCAATCACTGATTTTTTGCTCTGTCACTCATGAGTCCTGTTCTGGCTGATCTAACCACACAAAACACACTGCCTCATTGTGGATGCCAGAATTACTGTTTGGATGCTTACCTGTAGCATCTCCAACTTTTCATAATCCCCTTCATGAAGAGCGCTGCTAACAAACCAGATGGAAATTTGCAGGTATTGAAAGCTCATGTCTCTGTACCCACTGTGGAAGCAATAAGGATGGAAAGAATAGCAATACTGAAAAGTGAGGCCAGGAAACACTTCATCTTTGCAGGCAGGGTCTAACATTTTAAAGGAATAATAAGTCAAGAACAAGATTTTCACAGACTGGTCTGGCACCTCACTTAGCAAAGCACCCTAAGGCTTAGGAGTTAATCTGTGATGGACCCTTCCTTAGGCTTCATTTTCCATAGCTAAACCAATTGCCTGTCCTGAGTTAGCATCCAGAATAGCAAAAAAAGTTTTTTATTCTTTCAGTTGCAGTGGCAAAAGGCCTGCAGCACTGAGCAGGGTTCCATTTTCTTCCACACCCCTGCTCTACCACATGTCATCCAAACAGCTCATACAGCCCTGCTTGGGGCAAAAAGATTATTATTTTACTCACTGGAGGTCACACTCATTTCCTATTTGTTAATTTTCCTACACAATCCTGACTGCTAGAAACGTTTTTTTCTTAATTAGCTTCCTCTCCCCCCCCACCCCTTTTTCTTCTATCAAAAGGCATTCCCGTTCTCACACAATCCAAGAATTCTGGCAGAGAGGCACGAAGGCTTCAAGGAAATCCCCCAGTAACAGAGTGCAAAGTTTGATCTGCAGTGAGGAGAGTTGGCAGCCCTGCAGTGCACCTCAGCACGCCAGCTGTTGCTCCAGTGGTGGAGTCACGCTGGGAGGAGTTCAAGGACCAGCAGTTGAGCAAAAAAGTCAGACACAACCAAACCCTCCAACATTACATGAGGTCGAGGCTGTGTGTGTGCACATGTGTGCATTTGCTTTATTTTTCTTTTTTTTTCCACCACAACTAGATTTAATATTTCTTCAGAGGATTCATGTTTGTACTTGTACCAAGAAATCATTCCCATTATCTCCTCCATCGCCTGGGCTGCAGTGCAGAGAGCAGCCTGCTGTTATCCATCCCTGCTGCCTAGGGTTTGGGACAGCTGGGCTGCAAGGCTGGAGAGATGGGGGAGTCTCCGGGCTCTGGGGCGCACAAGGAGGAGAGAGATCATTTTGTGTGCTGCTAATCTGTCTCTGCAGGAGCGCTGGGTTTCGCCTCTGTAGCACCTGCCATGGGGCGCCGGGGGGTGGGACACAGGAGCAGGAAGAAAAATAACTTCAAGCAACTCCTTTCCTTATTAGTTAATGCTTGCCAAAAGAAGTTATGCAGAGGCTGAATGGGTCTGAGTGGACTTCACGTAAGTGATGTTAACATTATACTTTGACATCTCTCTCCTTTCAGGAAGGGGGAATCTTTGCTTGAAGCTGTGTCCAAAGCTCTAAACAGAAACCCAGGAGCTCTAGGATGTTCTTGCCAGCTCTGCCTCAGGCCTGAAATTTCAGGACCGTAGTGTTTTGCTGACAAACCTGAGCCATGCTAAAACTCAAGATAAAATACCAGTTTTGGTTTCAAACCTCCCATCCCCCCCAGCACAGCACACATCGCTCCAAGATGTGCACATGCACTGACCTCTCCCAGCTTGGTCCTGGTGACAGGGTGATACACGGCCCAGACCTGCACTCCCTGAGCTCCCTACAGGCTCTCATCTAGCACAGAGACAGGCACTGGAGGTGCGTAACAGGGAACAAGGAAGAAAAAGAAGCTGTTTCGCTGTGTATCTAATACAGATCTTCATATGAATCTCATCTGAGCTGAAAGAAAAACCCTGTTGTATGGTCACAGTAGGTTGGACTAGCTAGTGCAGGGGGAAGCAGTGCATTTTTAGAGCACACTATTCTGGACAAGGAGCTTTGGAAAGTGTTTCTGGAGGTTGAGCCAACCTCACAGTGCTGGCCCCAAAAATATTTAACGCATGCTCTTCACAAGAAAGGCATTTTAAAGGAGCCTGGATTGCAGTCTGAATGGAAGCAGCTCAGCTCTCCATCCTCAGCAGCAGTGCAAGCAGATCAGGCAATTCAAGGGGCAGAAGCTGGCCCTGGTAGTCTCATCCCTTAGCTTGCTCCTTTAGCCAAAAACAAAGAATATGTCGGCAAAACTACTGCACATTCACCTGTTAAATTTCTAAAGCTGTTTGTTGGAGCAGTGGCTGCCACTAGAGTACACCACAGCCCTCTCCCTGGTTTCATGCCACCATCAAGCCATCAGCTGAGCCTTGAGAGTGTCAGCTACTGCTTGCATTACAAAATCCGGAAGGGATGGACCCTGAAACCAGAGAAGCAGCAAACGAGGACCACAGCAGAGCAGGACAGGCTGCTCACCAGAAGTACCTACAGCACTCAGGAGATGCCAGATTTTCTGGGCACTCAGAAAAGCATAAGCACATGCATTTGTACACAGTGTGCAATGAACCACTGGCTGTGCTCTTTTGACAAGGGCACGTAGTGATGGGACAAGAGGTAATGCCTTTAAACTGAAAGAATATTTAGACGATATACTAGGAAGAAATTCTTTACTGTGAGCATGGTGAGACATTGGAACAGGTTGTCTCAACAACATGTAGATGCTCCATTCCTGGAAATGTTCAAGGCCAGGGTGGACAGGGCTTTGAGTAACCTGGCCGAGTGTAAGGTATCCCTGCCCATGGCAGTGGGCTTGAAACTCTATGATCTGTAAGGTCCCTTCCAACCCAAACCATTCTGTAACTCTAGAATGGCACATGAGACTATGAGAGCACCATCTCCTCACATCTGACATTCAGAGGCCCAAAACAGGGGGTGCACCTCTCCCTTGCCCCTGCTAACTCACAGCAGTTGCAAGGGAGGCAGCAGCACACAGTCCTCGCTCCAACCCGCTGCTGGAATCACCAGCAATCCGCCGGGCTGTTACACCCTTACAAGAGGGCTTGGCAGAGCAGCTTCCCTGGCCAAGGCAAGGTTTGTATCTGGGGCTAAAGATCAAACTGTATCTATCTCTGAACACACCTTTGTTAGTTTTGGCTGCACCCTTTCAGGTATCACCTGCCTCCCCAGGCAAACACGTTTCTATCCCAGGCGTCACAGGCCTGCCATGCTCCTCCAAGGGCTGCATCCGCCTGCCAGGAATCTGTGCACCTACTGCATCCACATCAGTGGCCAGCAGCCAGGGAGGGAGAGCCCCTGCAGTAATGGAGCTGCAGCAAGGATGTTGCAGGGAGCAGAGGAAAGAGCTGGAAGCAGATTCATGGTCAGGCCGCTCCTCGTTTTTGCTGGAAACTGGAGTGGAAAACTGGCACCGGCATCCATCCACCCCAACAAACATTGCATTCATATGCAGAGCTACAGAGCAAACGATCTGTCAGTTGTTCATCTGGAGAACAGGTTTCACCAGCCTGGATTAAATGATTATGTTGCCACAGCATGTGCTTCTGGCTGCTCTTGGAGATAAGGAAGTAATGCACGAGGAGCCAGCCTTACAGGAGAGAAGCCTGACCCTGCAACCCAGCTCCCAACACCTTTGTGCTTGGGGAAGGTTCAGGCCAGCACAGAACACAGGAGATGGGGAGCAAGTGTGTTTAAAAGGATGAATTTTGGTGCTGATGCGCTGAAATCGCTAATGCAAGAGAACACCTCGAGAACAGAAGGTGCACACTTTACCTCCAATTACTGCCTCCAGATGTGCAGCAGACTGGCTGTATTTCTGAGCCTGCTGCTCCCAGTTCCCACAAAGCTGAAGGCAGAGCTAGTGCAGTAGGAGGTCTAAGAGCACATGTGCAACTCCATCAGAGCCTGTGTCCTGCCTCCACAAAACCCCCCGTTGAGTGACTCCTTTAGGATGTAATTGCAGTCGACTTCATTCCGGGCCATGAGCATATGTCTGGCTACGGACATTACTGCAAGCACACAAGGAAAAAAAAAAATAACAAAACAAAATTTTAAAAAAAGGCAGAAAGTGAGAAAAAAACACTGGTAATCCAAGCTTGGTTAGGATAATTGGTATTTTCCTCCATAGAAAAAGGTTACCTTGCTACCTTTGGCAGTCTGGCCAGCTTCCCTGCGTGAGTCTTTTGCAAGGCAGAAGAGAAAGGCTGTCACCAGACTCAAAACCAAAATATTGCACCAAACCCATGGGCCTAAGCAACAACCCCTGAATCCCTCTAGAGCCCACAAGAGTAAAAAGCAGAGACCCAAAGAGTTAAACCAGCAATTTTAGGACTCTCACAGACTTCAGAGAGCCTTGAACCCTTGTACCGGGGAGCCCAAGGCATCTTTTTCCAGTGTGTGGCCTTTGATGGGTTCACCCCCATCAAAGTTCACCCCACGTCCCCATCTCTCAAGGGATGATGTGTCTGTGGTAGGTGCAGTGAAAGGTTCAGGGATGCAGTCGCAGCACAGCGTGGGCAGCAGGAGCTGGAGCCACCCTCTACCCCCAGCATGTTTCACAAGATGAGCAGTAGCAGCAGCACTGTTGCTTTCCTATTTGCCTCTTTTTTTTTTCCCTTCATAAAGGGGAAACCCGTGCTCTGAGCATTGGGAGCTGCTGCTACTCTGAGCAGAAGTCCCTACAAATAGTCTGCAGCAAGCACCCGGCACCCAAGGCTCCCAGCTCAAGCACCTGGAGGCTGGCAGTCCCTGAGCCATCCAAAGGAAGGTCTTATCAATGGGAAGTGCCAGCCAGGCCTAAGCAACACTGAGCTGCCCTACCCACCTCGAGTGGCCATGAAAACACATAGGATTTGTCCAGCTGGGATGGCTCCCAGTCCGGCATTTACAATTACAGCTCATGGACAGGTTTTTAAAAATACATCCCAGTGCCTGCACAGATGTACTCCAAGATACACTTATATCCACAAGCACATGACCTAGGAGGTGGGTTAGAGCTGAAGTGACTCAGCCTCCTGGTTACAGGAACAAAATTAGCAACCACTCATAGACGTCTTATGTCTTAGATGGGGCTAGATGGCACTGTAAGTTAGTTAATGTCCCTTTGCCTCAGGAGATTTCATTTTGGCATTAAGATCAGTGGAAAACCAGGAAAGCTGGTGCTCCCTAGGGTATATTTTCCAGAGCTGGGCTAGCAACTCGCATCAACAGCCTGATTCAATGCATTTTCAAGGTACCAAGTTAGGAGCTGTGTCCAATAATTTAGTAATTCTCTGGAATTTACTTTTTTTTTTTTTTTTTGGAAAAAAATTTTTTGGTTTACCAA
>VWZN01002800.1:761259-774596 GCA_013396955.1 Regulus satrapa
AAAAAAAGAGAAAACAAGGTACTTCAGATAAAAAGATAAAATTATGACATTGTTTTCAAAGGTGAAGTCTTTACAGTTTATAATTAAATATAACCTCTATCTGCGCTATTAACCAAACTTTAATGGAAATCCTGGAGGACTTTATTTAATACTCTTTAATGATAAAATGCAAAGAAGGCATTTTTAAAGCAGGTAACAAACATCTTTTGCAAACAACAGAAGGTATTTTGCCCACACCACAAATGTTATAGGTGATCCAACTGAGGGGCCAAGTGGACACAAACTGTATGCTTTTCCCTTTCTATATGAACTGGGTAAATCAGGAACAATTCCACTGGTTATTAAGAATAAGAGAAGCACAGGGTTTGCTGCAGCTATAGCATATTCAGCTGTGGCTTTATATTTAAATATTTTTGCAGTATCTTTCACATTGGTGCTTGGGGACTCCTAGGTAGTGAGAGATTCAATTAGATAAAAAGGGCTGTTTGACTTTTCATCCTTATTCCTTCCTGCCTTGCTTTAGTGGGTTTAAGGCACAATCTTTCGACTAATTAAACACATTTGAATATTCTGTTGCATGTGCAATGAATGTATAATTAGACTCAAGAGAAAGATTATGTGCTTTCGAGCTGACACTAACACTTCAGCATAAAGGTACCCCAGGCACCACTAAATGTAACCTATGAGCTCCTGCTAATAGCACGCTGCCTCTGATCTCCAGAGGATTATCTTACTCTGGAGCTCTTATAGGAGCCATGTACTGAAAGGGGCCTGAAACAGATACCCTGTAATTTACATCCCTGCTTAGTGGCTGGGTGAGGAAAGGCGGCCTTTACTCCAAATTGAAAGTGTTTCTTTCCTCATCTGCTCCTTCAGGTCTGAAGCAAAGGCACATGATCTTCAGGGTGCAGAATGCTGTAAGGAGCCTCTGGGTGGTTTCAGGGAAGAAAGTGTATTTTTTTGACTTTTTTAAAAATTTAATTCGTATTCAGTACCACTTTTTCCCCTATAAATACAGAGAAACCTCTTAAATAAATTATACTAGACAAAACCCCATCTCTCTGCTCCAAAATTAAAGATATCTGCTGCTTTATCCTCACCAAGAACTACTTCCAGTGCTATTATTTACTATACCTCATAAATATCAGAGTCCTTTTCCTTTCCTTTACTTGGCACTTTTCCCATCAATTTTATGCTGCTATGTTTTGTTTTTGTTGTTGTTTTTTAATAGAGGTTACTGTCCCAGCCACCACATGATAGTGATTTTTTTTCTTCCCCATTTTGTGGTTGGACCAGCTCAGACAACTAGATAAATATTGTGGGGAGCTGACCCTTAAATATCGGGTTTGCCTGTATTTTTTCACAGAGGTCTTTATTTCCTTAAGTTGTAGGTGGTCTCCCTAAGACAGCAGAGAGATTAACCTGATATAGTGAAAGGAAGGGGTAAAGAAGCAGCAGAAAAATCCCCTTAGGATGTTTCCTGTGGTAAAACAGAGTAAGGAATATTTTCAAAAACAGTAAGAAATATTTTAGGGAAGCTCCAGAAAAATTCAAATCCAAATCTTCTGTGAGGTTCAGTGAACTCTGCAAATTGTATGCTTCCTCCAAAACCCCAAGCCAGGCAACTTGAACCTGATTTTGGAGTGAGTAATGGGGACCCTGGCATTTCCGTACCCCTTGGCAGTTGTGGAGAGGGTTGTGTGGGCTTTTTTAAGATGTCTGTATTTTCAGAGTAAAGTTTGCTTAAAAAAAACAGTGGGCTAGCTACTGAAAATCAGCCCCTATCAACTATTGTCAGCCACAGATCCAGATGAGGGGCAAAGCTCCTTCACCAGCAGTAGGGCTTTAGTGTAAGCAATCTGCAAATTTCCTCTTATCTGCAAAAGCAAATTATACCTGGACAGGCCAGGGGATAACAAGAGGCATGCAGCCTCAATGTCAGCAGTACCTGTGACATTGCTAGCAATACCCTCGGGTTAGCATGGCAAATCACACCCTGCCATTGCAGTTCAGTCACTTTTCCATTGGGTCAACCGCCTTAAAAGACTTCTTTCAGCGGGAAGCTGGCTTACATTTTTTGTTGTTGTTGTTTACCCTGTCAATAGGACATGTCCTCTGCCGGAACTGAGGTGAACTCTACCGGAGAAGATGTAGGACTTGTGTCAGTGTACTTGGATCCCTGGATTTCATCACACGTAACATGCTTCACTGCAACTGCTTTGCTTTACCCCTTGCTCAACAACAAAGAGGTACCCAGACCTCAGAGCTTTGCATCTGTGCCAAAAGTTCAAGGCTGACATACCTCCACACCGAGAATGAAGTGCAAAATCTCCTTTACTGTTACAAAAGCAGGCAGTTTGGAAAATTTAGGGATGAAGCAGGTGCTCAGCTAGGGAGCACTGTGTGCTGGTCCCAGTTGATGGTGGCCAACTCCAAACAGAGCTGCTCCTTTCCCTGGGCCATAAATAGTCAGGTTGGCCTCACTGACACCCTTCTGCAGCCCATCCCCAGCCATGGTGGAGCTGCTCTGTGTCATTCACTGTGCTCTGCTTGTGAGGCTTTCAGGATCACAGGTACCTGACACAGTGCAGCTCCTGGGACCCTTCTTCACTTTTCTCAAAATCCTTTTCTATTGGGAAGGAAACCCCAAAGTGTCTGCCTCCTCACATGGAAACATTCCACGTATCTCAATTGGAGCTGCTGAGGCAGATTGCTAAACTTAATTACCAGTTCCAAGGGCTGAGACAGTGAATGACAGGTCAATTCATGCAGTGAGCTAGCAAAGATTGCTGATAAATGCTTTCTAATTGAAAGGATGATAAAACAACTATTAGTCACTGAGGAGCTTGAAGAATGAGTTAGTCCTGGGGTTTTTTGCACTATCAAGAGCAAGAAGTGCTAATCTCATCAGCACTCTGTTGTCATTTCCTACCATCCCAGTCGCTCAAAAGGTCCAGGAGGGATCATGAGGGACATTGAAGAGGGATGACCAGTTACTGCTTCCTCAGTCCTATTAAGGAGATTGAATAGAAATAATGATTAGCAACATGGATAAAGTCTATTGTACTCTGGAGAGCATCAGACATTTCTGTGAATTAGGGAAAAATCAAAGGACAAAAATAACCTCTTGCACACAGATCCCTTGGGAAATCAGCTGTGTTAACAACACAATATATCCTTTGCAGAGCACTTTTCAGCCCAAAGTGTAAGATGGGGGTTGTGGCATCAGAGGTCCAGGTACTCAAGGTCCCGATCCAGCAGTAGCAATGATCTGCTGCATACAAGCAGTTTGAAACTTGGAGGCCAAACTTTGCCCTAGAAAAACCTCTACATGGGCACATGTACCTGTTTGTCACTCAGGCATTAGGACAGTCACTCTGGCAGCAGGACACAGCAGTCATACAGGATGAGAAATGCTCTTAGGCTGTCACAGCACAAAAAGCTGGCAGAGCTGCCCTGCAAAAGCCCTGTGCCTAGACATGACCCAAAAGTTCTTAATTCTGAAGAATTAAGTGACACAACACTGGCTGCTGGGAAGGCAAGAAAACAGCTACCACCCATTAGCAGAGAACTCTGCTGACTTGTTTCCATGCTGTGCAAGCCTGGATGATTTTTTTTTTTTGCTGCTGCTTCTCTTTCCTTTCTTGCTCTTTTGCCAGTCTTTCTAGACCAGGAGATGTTCAGAGTGAGACAGCCAGTGTATTTGCTCTGTGCCTAACATGAAGAGCTACAGCCTTGGCTTAAGCCTCTGGGCACTGCTGTCACTCAGATAATCCATCCATGACACTTGCACACACCACATTGCTGAAATGTAGCCACGTTAGAGGTGAGCCTGGGATGTGGCCAAGTGACACAAGCCACAGAACACGTATAAAGTGAGGTTTTGCCAAAGGCAAAAGGTCAAGGCATTTTTGCACCCTTAAGAAGCAGGTCTCACTTTCTGTCTTAGGACGTGCCTTACTTTCCCCTTTCTACCCCACCAAAATCCACACAGAGTTCTCACTACATGGTGTTTAATATCTTCAGTATGAAGCCAGGCATTTTCCAAGAGATTGCAGCACTCCCAAAAACGTGTTTTTCATGTTTAACTAGTGACAGGTTTGCTGTCTCTTCATCAACAACTGTGTAAATTCTTTCCACAAAGAAGACCATTTTGCGTGGAAAAGGTGCCTGGCTGGTGCATCTGACTGGATATTGACATGTGGGGAGTCCTTTTTTACTTACACTAAGCAGTGTATGAAAATAGTCCCATGATGGCATGATAATTCTGCTTGTATTTATGGATTAAACAAACTAAAATTTTAGAGTTTGTCAAACTCTAAAACCCTGTTCTTTTAATTTCAGATCCCCAAACTCTTGAAAGTCCAGATCAGTGTTGATCACTTCGTTCTTATGCCCATTTTGCTTTGCCTCAAGTCAAAAGCCCCTGGCTATGGACAGACACCTTCTTCACAGTCAGATGTGCAGATAGGTATTTTGACATAACTGCAGGAGACAGCAGCTCTGCCAGTAAAATCTTAGAGATTTTACAATCTCTTAAGAAGAGATCTTTGATCTTTGAATCTTTGAGGGATTTTACAATCCCTTAAAGGAAGGACAGGGCAAAACATTCTTCCAGCAACCATGTCCAAAAGGTATATCAACCAGGAGTGTAGTGACTACAACATTATATTAACATTTAAACCAAGAGCCTCATGTAGTGCCTGGCCATGAATGAAGGTCACCTAGGCCACTCACTTTACACCACATATCAGACCTGATCTCCATATGCTCCCCATGCTATAATTATATATACAAATAGAGTTATGCGTATATAAGTATGTATCAAATATATATAGGTTTAGTTTATGTAGTTTCTAAGAGTACTACATAAGGTACCTGTTGCACAGGCACCTGTGTTGGTATAAAACTTCTCTTTACTGACTAAGGAAAATATATCCCTATAATATATTTATTTATGGAAATTAGAAAAAATTATATATTTACATTTATATTTATATAAATATTTCTTAGGATAAGCTGCGCCACTCTACGTCCATACAAACTACAATGTGTCCATTCTCACTGCAAGATTTTCTACTGATGTTAGGAAAAGTGCACCTGCTAAAGCAGCCCAGTCCATGGTTGTGGTGGTTGTAAAGCTTCAATACACCTCCCAATAAAGGCTCCCCAGTCATTTTCACACATACTGGGGAATAAAAGGAACATATGTCAATGCCGCAGAAGCTTTTCTCCCTCGCTCCATATTTTCATCATCAGTGAACATCCTTTAGATCAAAGATTGCTTTTTGCTCCCAAAAAGAGGTTAACAGTGTCAGCAGTGCTTCAGCAGGTGCTCCAAATGGCCTACCTAGGGTTGCCCTACAAATCAGATCAGACAACTGGTCCTTTTTTTTTTTTTAGTAGAAACATATTTAATTTTTCAGTGTGTCTTTTTTTTTTCTTGAAACATTTTTTCAAGCCAGCTGCAGCTGCATCCTCCATCTCCTCAAGCCACAGCCTGAATTAGCATCCATTTAAATTAATAAGACAGATATCCCAAGTTTTATGTTCCATGCTTACAGCCAAGCTGAGCAGATGTGATGCATGTTTACAAATGCAGAGACATTTGGGAGTTGCCCTGTTTGATGTCTGGACTTGTTTTGTACACACTCCTCATATTGCTGCAAGTTCTTGGAGGAGGATCCTTCCATGGTGACTTCACTAAATGAAATAAAATGAAGCCTCCTTCTGTTTAAGTCAAAGGGAACTTGGCTTAAAGCTTTTTCTTTTTTTTCCTTTTTTCCCAGTTGCAAGATATCTCTTTAGCTTATATCTAACTGTGTCATCAGTACAATTAGGCATGTAAAGGAAATCAATCTCAACAGGGATGTGAGATTCAAAATCTGCTAGTAAGCAGTACATAACAATTCTTTTTAAACCCAAGCTCTTCAAAATTATGCTTATTAGTGGAATACAGTCTCTGAGTAAAATTCCCAGATAACCTAACAATAATTAATTTTGTTGAAAAGAATAAGCCTGAACTATTGTGGTGACCATAGGAATACAAACCACTAAGATAAGGCCTGGACAAAGTTCCTCTTGGCTGGGAAGTATGAACAGCAGCATGACAATTGCAAGGAGGGATGGCAATGTAAAAAAAAAACAAAAATACCAACAAAACAAAACAAAAAAACCTCCTAACAGAAATTTAGGTCTGGGAAACGCATGTCAGCCAGTAAGGAACTCTGTCCCCATTAGTCTGAAGATTCACAGTGTCCTGGCCAGGTGCAAACCACAAGGAACACTCTGGGAGAATTTGTTTCCTCCTGTGGTTGTTTGCATCAAGAAGTTTTCTCTGACAGTTACTGGAGCTAAGATTTCCTGCCCAAGCAGACATAAAAACGTGGCAAAACATATATATTTTTTGATCATGCATGCACTTCCATATCTCTGTACACACACAATCACATACAAACACAGAGAGGGTCAAATGTGGACCTGATGAGAGGCAGTGTCCCTTCTCTTGTTAAATGTCTGCACACGTAACATCAGGTTCAAACAGTGAGGTGATGTATTGGTGATTGTAAATTAGAAATGCTGTGTTTAGGTCAGCAGAGTTAGGCCATTTGATGCTGATCCAAAATATCTTCTCTAAGTATGTAGGCAGGCCATGCCCTCCTAAATCTGAGCAGATCCACTGAATCAGAGGTAGTTTACTCTTTTTTTTTCCTTCCACCTGGAGCCTATTAATCCATAACATTTGGGAAACAATGAAAACCCACTGCAGTGTGTTATTAGATTTTGAAAAGTCCTGCATTCAACAGTTGGAGTTGGAGTTACTTGCAGGAGTTGGACTAACAAAGTTGCTCTAGCAACACAGTTCTTGAGATGCAGTCAGCAAACCAAGACTACAAAAACAAAGAACCCACAAATCAAGCCCACAAGGACAGGCAGCTGGTTTCATTGCTTTTGACAGCAAGGTAGTTTAAGCCCTGCTTTCATTTGGCCATGGGTGTCCTCAGTGATTTTGCAACTGGGAAAGACCTATTAGATATGTTGAATTGGGGTAGTGCCAGTAGCTATTGCTTTCAAGACCTTTACGCAGTGAGATGGGAAGAATGTGTCCATGAAATAGATACTGGAGCCTGTGTGTTTGTGCATGTGTGCATCAACTTCAGAAGGAAAAGGCCTGAATGAGTTAGATCTGTAAACTTATCTCCCTTTGGGAAAACTCCTCCTCCAGAAACCTTCTACTTTTTCAGAAAACGCATATTCTTGTTATTACAACTCTCTCATATATTTTGTAATTCCAACATGCAGTGAGATCAGTGTCTACATTGGCATAAAGGACTCCTGCAATTATGGAACAAATGAGAAATAAAATATCAAGACTGCTGCACAGATACACAAACTGATGTATAGGAGGGTTTAACATGCTGCTTAACATTCACAAATAAGAGTGCAGGTGTACCCAGATACATCTCTATCTTTGCTCTTACACTTTTCGCCTAATGACTTTACTTAGTCAAAGTTATTATATATCACAGAAAGAGGCACTCAGAAGACAGTTGAAAGACATCGCAACTCTTTGTCTGTTTCCATCTTGCATCCATACCCTGTGATTTCAATTCCATCTCCAAGTTGGACTGAAGTGGAAGATAAACCAGGTGCCACTGCAGACCATCACTCTGGTAGGGAGGCAAAGACATGTGTGGATGGAGAACAGCTCAGAAGACAGAAAGCTGACCACTAGTCACGCTGCATTGCTTGCTGCACCCCTTGACTCTGTGACACTTCCAGACTTGCCTTGTAGCAGGCTCCACGAGCCCTTTTATCAGCCCTAACTCCCAGCAATCTCCTGGTCTTGGTGATTTTAGAGCTCTCTGCTCGCGCCACAGCTGGTGATGGAAGCAGCCAGGCATCGGGAACAATTGGCAAGTTCCTATTGCCCTCCCATGGAGTGGGGCGTGCCCTCTTGTCCATTTGCTCTCTGGACCAGGAGTGTGGGAAGGGATGGGGGTCCTACCCCACATGCAGCCATGGCAGCCGAGCTCAGCTGGGAGGCGTCTGCAGCTCCCAGGTTCAACTCCTCCACGTCCAGCAACTGGGATTTCTCAGATGAATGCTGCTGCCCTGGAACTCGCTCCCCTTGGCAGCTGCTCAGACCTTGAGTCTAATAACCTTCAGGGCACCATACAAACCTCATTAATTTTGTTTAACCTTCGATTAACTGAGTTTCTTCTACAATTTTCTCAGAGATCGAGGCCTCCATGGCAAACGCGGAGTGAGAAACAAACTTCTTAAGTTTTTCTGCTAAAGACAGTAGGGCAACAAAGTAAATACAGTTACTCTATGGTATCTAAACCAAAAAAACAGTACTGAAACGTGTACAACCTTAACAATGATAAACCTAAAAACAGTGTCTGTAAATAGCTGACTGCCCCTGCTTGTCACTTTGACAAAGAAAACATTTCAGACACAGAGCATGGATATAGCAAAGGGCCAAAAAAAAAAAAAAGCAGAATTATCTCCTCTTTTCAAAATTTTATTCGTAAAAACACCTGCTATGCTAAGGATGCAAAAAAGTTTTTCTATTTCTTTCCTCTCTGAGCAATTTCTAGAGCTGCTGCAGAGACATTTTGCAATTGCGAATACAAAAGGAGGTGGTTTATCTGGCAGTCAAGCTGTGGTTCCCGTGATGAAAGTCTGAGGACTCTGGTGCTGTTTTACACATGCCAGCTACTTCCTCCTGTGATCCTCTGTGCTGCAGCTCACCCAGTCTCTCTTTTTCCATGTCATGATTTTGTCATGAAGTTTCTGAACCCCTTGCCTGTGGCTTCAGATCATATCCTGCTTCAAGGGACTGCCTCAGGGAAAGACAGCCTAGCTAAAGGCTCACATCCTAGTTGCCTGGATGAAGTAGAGGAGGGGAGAGGTTTAAGGGATTTTAAAGTGTTCCCCAAAACTTGACAGTTATTAATCAGGTTCCAGGTCTCTTAGTGCCTGCAGCTCCTTCATAACTTGGTATGTACCTGCAGAACTCCAAGAGTTTCTATGGAGCTGCATAAAGTGAAAAGAAAAAACCCTGAATTGTTCCCAAAGTACTTCAAAATTAATTGGCTAGATTGTGGTGTTGAGCTTTGTTGAGCTTTTTAAAAAATCCTGTCATTTTCTGTGGCCCAAAGCAGGGTAGAGCACTTTCAGAGTCAGCGTGGTTGGAACACGTTGCATTTCCTCAAAGATAAGAGAGGGAATCATTTCACACTTTGCCCGGATTTGCAGTAAGACTGGAGGTACATGAATCATGGCGATAAATGTTGCAATGCACAGCAGACTCCTGATTCAAAGTCTTCCCTTTATGAAGCTTTCCTATCTCTAAGAGAGTGTGATGTAGCTCCTGGGTAGATCCCAGATGTGGGATCCCACTTCAGCATAAACCACACTGAGAATTTTGTGGCAGAGATGAGTCCTCTCTTCCTGGCCAGAGTGCAAACACAGCTCAAACACGCTTGTCTCCTTTGGGCTGGACTTGGTGAGACCTGGAAAAAGGAAGAAATAAGCACTACAACTTTTTGCATCTCAACCATGAAAAGGACAATCTGTGCATGGCTAACACCTATTAACCCAACCATTAATGGTCCATACACTGGGCTTTCAGCTCTATCTATTTTCAGTTTGATCCCTGGTAAGGCAAGGTAGCGTACACCACAGATATGGCCTCAGTGTTGTGGGGCAAAACCCTGTGACTTCAGAATCTAGATCTGTATCCATATTTTGTGTCTAGCCCTGCTTTGCACTAACCATTTTGGAAAACACCATTACAAGAAGGGAAAATCAAAAGTTTACTACTCTGTATGATGAAGACCCCAGGGGTAGGGAAATCACCTACCCCACTACTCCTTCAAACAAGATGCCAGGCACAAAAAAATTTCACACAGCTGAAAGTAAATACGGATCCTTCTGCTAAAACTGCAGCTCCAGACAAACAGAAAAAGGCTTAAATGAAGGTGTGAGACCAAAAATGAACTTAAGCAGCATGAATAGGCAAAAAGTGCTGGGGAGCACAGGGAAACAGAGGTGAAATCATTTAGCAAGAGTACATGGTGGGAATTAGAGTGACTCACAGGAGCAGCAGCTTTCATTATTTTGAACCATTGAAAAACACCCTTGGTCCCCACACCAGGGTGTGGCTGCACATATTGAAGTTGTTTCAGGTTTCAAGTGGTGGAGGCATTCATGGGGCATCTGGATACCCCTGAGACTCCTCCCTGCCTCTTGACTCCCAGGCAGAGTGGCAGGATGTGCACATGCTCTGGAGGGTTGCCCACATTCCTGATGTTTCAGGCAATCCATGTGGCAGCCCCGGTAGGGGTACGCTGGCAAGAGGATCAGCCCATGTGTTGCTGGGAAGACAAAACTTTTATCTTTCATCTTCCATCTTCTGAAGAAAGTGAAGTGGTGGGAAGGCTAGAGAGGGGAGAGGAGGTCACAGAGCACGTAACCACCCAGCAATATTGCCCACCACCTGGGAATCCCCTGAACATGGGAGAGGGCTTCCTTTGCCAGAAAGCTCAGCCAGCTGTTTTCCCAAAGGGCTCGTTGGGGTTACAAGTATCTACACATAACAAGGAGCATCTTTTAGCCTGCTCTGCTTTTTATTAAGGACTTAGTAAGCACTTTCTTAATTCATTTAGTGACATCTTTCCTTCATTTCCCAAAGCCAGTCACTCACTGAAATTACTGACCTTAGAAAACACCAGAAAAAAATACTTCACTCCTTTCTTAGAAAAGCTTGGCATTAGTTCCCAGTAGCAACTGCAGAATTCTTATGGAAGAAGCCAATTAAGCAATAAAGCACAATAAAGTACAGCCTATTACTCTACATAATAATTCACACCTACAGTATTGCTACTAGAATCACACCTGCAGTGTTGCATAAAGCCAAAAGCCAGGAACTGTTAAAACAAGCCAGCCAGTTTATTATTACAATATAATTTCTGCCTGGGGATACACTGCAGAAAAGATAAAATATTGGTATGTGTTCTTGTTTGAGTGTGGACGAAAATCCTGACTTTAAAAGGGAAATGAACTAGTGGTTTAATAGTAAAGTCTGATGGAGCTTGATTAATTTAAAACTATACAAAGCCAAATGCTGAAAATTAGCTAGTGGGGTGGGGGCCTGCAGCAGAAGAGGAAAGGAGTGGATGAGGTGACACCATGGCACCTCGCATCTGGTCTGTGGCCTGCTATCATGGGGCAGGTATTTAGCTGACCTGAACTGAAGGACCTCATTGGAGCCAACAGAGCTATTATGTATGTAGAGTTAGCTGCTGGGCTGGAAGTAATTTGATAGAAAAAAAATTAAATGCTTAGTCAAAGTGTCTAGCATGTTTTCCCTTTGAAACCTCCCCCAGTGATAACTATCATAATTATACTTCCTTGCTCAGGTTGGTTACAGAGGAATTAGGCAGCCATCAGCCATTCTTGCTCTGTGAAGAGTTTCAGCTGTGTGAAAGGCATGGGACATGGCACTGCTTGACTGTGTCAGCAGCAGGTCATCCCATCCTAAAGCACTCCCAAACAAGGAAGAACATAAAACTAAAAAGATCCAGACAGTAGAGACCCCCTTCTCTTATGGCACTCCCCAGATAGTTCAGAAAACAAAAGAAAAATCTTGTTTTCTTACAGCACAAATGAGGCTGGATGTTCCAATCTCACTTGGTTATGACCCTAATTGGACCAGTTCCAGGATATAAATGAGGGAGTGGGGCTCTGGTACTTGGGAAGTACCTTTTCCATTCAGAATTATGGTGGGCCAGAAGAGCAGATGTAGGCTGCTCCTGCTCTAACATCTGGCAGGTTCTGGGGGCTCATGGGGAAGTTGAATGCTGGCATTCAGTCTTCATGCACCTGTAACAGTGCCTGAAGCTGCCCCTGGCATTACAGGCAAAATAAAGGCACTGCCCATTCCCATGTGCTGCCTAAGAAACCTACTCCATACTGTGGGCTCCTGTGGCAGGCTGGGGCCCTGACTAACGAGCCCCACAGCTTTCGTGTCTGCTCATCACCCTGATGGCCCGAGGCTGGTCACCTCAGCCCTGCTGTCACATCCTCCTCCTGCCTGGCCTCCCGTGCCCCTGCTTTGCTGTCTGTCTGACGAGCTGCCACAGAAACAACCTTCCCTTCCCACTGCTCTGACCCTGTCTGCAGGCACCCCTCGGCAGCGATGGTCACACCAGATTTGGAGGCTGCAGCCACCTGCCCTGGTAGCACTTTAGGCATCCAGGCAGGCAGGTGAAAGGTCAGGGTGGTCCCTGCATTGCCCCTGCTGACAGAGTCCGTTTCCCTGGTGTGGCACACTAAGCTCCCACATGCCATCAGCCTCCTCAGACCGGATGGACAAGGGTGTCCATCCTGCCCATGTCCTAGCCTGCATTCTGGATCCCCAAGAGTATCTTTGGGACAACAGCCAGGCATGACGCTTGTCCGCCACCAGATGCAGAGGACTGGAGGGCACTTGACCTCAAGCCATGTCCTTGTATCCCAGGTGGTCCCTCAGATCTCCAGACCATACCAGTCTCCAGGAGTCCATGTGTGACAAAACGGAGAACCAGGTTCTCCGTTAGGAGCTGAACAGAGAACCTGGTGGAAACCCCATAAATTAAAGCCCACAGAGTTATTCAGGATTACCACTAATTAGTTAAACAAACCTTACCTTCTGCGATTTCCATGGAGACTCGGTCACCCCAGCCTCCACTGCTTCTCTCTGGAGCTGAGAAGTTATCAGGGGCACTTCCCTCAAAACTGGGTTGAATTGCAACATTTTTCTGTGGCACTGTTTGCTTTGCTCTGGGGATTTCTGTGTGCAAAATAAACAAGCAAAAAATTAAAAAACCAAAACACAACAAACAAGTAGATAATTTCTAGGAACAAATTAATGTGTTTAGGGACCAAGTTGGAAGTTGTAAGAAGGGGGTGAGAAACAAAAATAAAACAAAACAGTGAGGGACTTTAGAAATGCCTGGAACATGCCCAGAGCTAGTCCTAAAGTGAAATGGGGTGAAAATGGGTCAGATCTTTTTCTTTCAAATTTGTATTCTACCTGTTTAAGTGGCTCCTTGAGAACTTGTAACAGCCAAAAGTGTGTTTCACTGCTCTGAAGTAAAAGTAATCTGGTCTTCCTCTGCTTTTTTTTTTGGTGAAACTTCCTTTTACAAAGGTATATGCTGTGTTCCATTTGGCTCCCAGGCTGCACTACTGAACTAACACACATATATACAATTAGGTCTAAAACCTTGGAATATAGGGAAAGGGGAGTGACACTATATTTTTTTTAAGAAGCCATTTTTAAAGAT
>VWZN01002800.1:785237-795676 GCA_013396955.1 Regulus satrapa
AGGGCAAAGTAAAAAAAAAAAAAAAAAAGCATAAAAAATAAAGGGGAAGGAGAAGTAGCCACTTTCTTACTGGCTCCTGCTTCAGCAGCACAGCCCTCTCCCAGTTCATGGAAGGACAAGAGTGGGTCTCACAGGGCTTTTTCCCTGGAGGAACATCATCCAGTGGACAGATCCCACAGCAGGAGCCTTCTGTGGACAGCTAAAGAGCTGACCTCCACCCACAATGGCCAAGGAGGCTTCCCCATGACCTGGTGGGTGACAAAGGGGCCTCTGCTCTCCCTGGGCTCCCATCTCAGCTTGAGCCATACCACTGTTTCAGAGGTGGCTCTCGCTAGGAGCCAACAGGAAATCAACACCCCTGTCAAAGGCTGGAGCAGCTCAGAGGCCACAGCAAGCTCCCCGGCAGAGCTAGTGCCACCACTGTTAGCAGGAAAACACAGGAGGGGAAAACACTTCCTTTGTCAGTTCATGCCCTCCTGAATTAGGTAGGGCAAGGACATTTGACATCACCTGCCCATCCAGGCAGCCTGTGCACATCCCTGTGGGGGGACTTCCACCCAGCACAAAATCTTCAGGGAAGATAAGAGGGCACTAGAGATGTCCTCTTTCCTATGTCCACGGCATTGGCTGGCTCACCAGCTTCCCCAAAACACACTGGTAGGAGACATGCAGAAGGGGCAGGATGCAAAATCTCCAAGCCCTTTCTTTCATCCGAGCTTTGGTGTTATTTCTGACCAGCCACCACTTCAGCAGGTGGCGTTCTAGCCTGTGTGCCAGCATGTGTACTTGGAGGTCTCTCTGCCAAAACCTGCCCTTTCTTCACATCATTGTAAGCATGGTCTGCCTGGGAGGGTTCCCTGAGGAGGAGGGGAAACAGCAAAACCAGCAACATTAAGCTTAAAAGGCAAAATCACAGCAGGATTCAGGCACTGAAGTTCCTTTGGTGCCACTGAAAATCCCATCCTGAATCCCAGCAAAGGCAGGTTATACAAGTTAAACCTGCCCACACACACAGGCACTGCTGTCCCTGGGACTTTTGCCCCACTCACAACAATAAGTCTGTTTATAAAGCACCAGCTTCCTGTTCCAGCTTCACCACTTGTTGCAGCGTCAACAAGCCCCCGCAGCTGCAAGGCTGCCCCCTGCCACTCATCCCATCTCCCGACAGGAGCCAGCAGGACAAAATCCTGCCCACCCCAAAGCATCTCCCGCTGCTCCACCGACCATCCTCCCGCAGCATTTGTGGCTTTGGTGGCTCTTGGGAAGTCGCCAGGCTCCACGTGGCCACGGCCAAGGTGTAAGCACGTTTTGCTTGCCTGATGGCTGGGAACCTGCGGCACAGAGGCGGCCAAGAGCTGGGCTCAGAAAGCTGCTGCTTCTGCTTGCCAAGCCTACATGGTCACCATAAAAATATATATATATATTTGCCAGGCTTTTCATGGAGTAAGAGCTAAGCACGAGCTCCCACTTCAGCCCAGAGACAACTGCGCCTGCCTCTCTCCCTGCGGAGGAGAATTCCTCTTTGACTGCACAACAGGCATAAGGAAAACAGCACATGGCAGCAATCATGGGAGAGTGGCAAACAGCCATCCGAACTGGTGGTCACAAAGCTGTCCAGCAGCTGCAGAGAGAGAGGAGGGGGGAAAATGAGCCAGAGGGGGATGGAGTGGAGGAGGAGGGGAAGACGCTTTAAAGACAGGCAGATTAAGGGCAGCCCCTCAAATGAGTCCAAACTCACTGAGATGTGGTTACAACTCCCTGTTTAGCAGGAGGCATCCCCAAATTAATAAATAGGAATAAAACCTGGAAAACTAGGAAGTCAGTCAGATTCATACATATTTAACAGGGACATTCATCTGAATAGATGCCTGCCTGTAGCATGCTAGAAACAAGTCACACTGCCTGGGAGGCTCACGCAGAAAGCTTTGCTCCAGGCCAGCATGGGACAGAAAGGCAGGGGATTGTTTGCTGTGCTCAGGGGAAAAACAGCCCTGATGTGAACAGAGAAGATGAAGACGCCGGTGAAGTGCAGGGGAAAGGTTATCTCCCATACTGGTGAGATGCAGGGAAAGGGCATGCTCTCTGGACCCTGACCCAGGAAGGACAGGATAAACCATGCTCTGTTTCACAGCTGAAACCCGCCTCTTGGCACACGCTGCGGGGACAAGCAGGGCTGCTGCCTGTGGAGCCAGAGCAGCTGAGCTGCAGCCCAGGAGACAGCACAGCTGCTCAGGGGCAGCCCCAGGAAAAAGCTTTAGCTCTTGTTTTCTGGTCCAGAGCTCTTTTTGTCAGTGCAGGAGCACAGCTTTGACAAGAAGCTGCAGAAAGCTGCTTGAAACATGCTGGGATCATGATTGATGTTAGGAGGATGAGGGATGAAGGGATCACATCTCCTTTAGTCTCTCTAGCAATGGCCTGGATCTAGGCATGGACATGGGCTATAAACCTATTGCCACACATCCTGGTGGGCCCTTTCAAAATGGCATTAGTGGGAAATTCAAGCCTAAGAGAACCATGCTGCATCAAGCCACTTTACTTCTGCTGCACCTCTGCCTGGGCACTGGCTGAACCAATGCCCTTGCACAGGGCTCTACAATAGCATGTCCTGTACCCAGCCCTCAGCAGCCTTGGCATTTGATGTGAACACTGTAGTATAAAAATGGGAAACCCAAATTGGGTACTACTGGCTTGGAAGTGTCATCAAACAGGGTTCCCCCTGCCTAATGTCCTCCACTGGCAACCACATGAAACACAAAAACGATTGTTACTAAGGCGAGTTCCCTCTCTGTCCAGCAAAGCCTGTCGCAGGAGTTCTGCAACCCAGGCTGTGTCCTCGCTGACACCTGCTCAACCTCAGAAACCCTCCAGAGGTTTGCACAAGCACAACCAGCTGAACTTTCCAGTGAGATACGGGAACAGAGGCACTCTCATCCCACAGGAATTGCTGCAGCCGAGTTGACATAGAGGCTTGTAGGTGGTGTTTCCAGAGCAGATTTCCTTCTCTTCTCAATGTGGAGGCTCTCCCTTGGGGATGCAGCAATGGCTTCAGTCCACCCTATCATCTGTGGCAAAAAGGCATCAGCCAGAAAAGGAGAGGCTTTTATCAAACAGATAGGAGGCAGGACATAGCTGAAGACAAAATGGGGAGCACACCTACAGCACGACAGTAATACGTGATGTGTTCCAGAGATATGGGGAAATGACGGTTATGAAAGAGACAAGAGGGGAAGGGAAAAAAACAAAAAACAACACTCTTTGGCTCAAGTCCAGGGGGAAAGGTTCATTTCTGTCATCAGACTTAATGGTTCAGCCTGGGGAGAAATGCAAACGGCACCAGGTCCTCCCTTCCCAAAGAGGGAGAGCAGGGTCAAACGCAGCACCACCTTTCCTCCCCCTGCACACGCCACCTGCCTCAGCCTGACCCGAGGCGGGAGTTGTCCTGAGCTGCCATTGGAGCTGGGTTTACAGAGAACAGCAGTGGCCTGGTGATCGCTGCATCATGTAGGGAATCAGAAGTACTTTTGCCCCAGGCAATACAGTAAGCTCAGTAGGAACCAGTTTTCATGCATCAGATATATTACATGGATGCCACACATCCCATTTGGCAACTCCCTCACGTATTGCAAGCTTCTGGACAAAGGGACTCCAAACTCTCTGGATCTGGCACAGCACTCACTGGGCTTGAATTTAGACATACATTCTTGGCCAGCAGCCCCGAGCTCTGGGAAGGAAGCATCCTTTTTCCCCTCCCTCCTTCCCACTCCTGCCCCCAGACAGAAGGCATATTGGAACACTTCTCTTTGTGAGTAAGGGAGTGCTCTTCTTCTGAAATGACACCCTCTCCATAGGCAGCTCTGCTGGTCCTGCTCCTCTCAATCCACCAGGAAAAGAAATCTCTGCTGGAATACTGTTCTGCTGGAATCAAAACACATCACAAAATCCAGCTGACTTTGACAGGATTTTCCTTAAGAAGCAAATCAGGAAAATAAGGAGTTCCAGATAGAGTGCATTTAAATATTTTAGAGCATGTTTAAGTGCAGCAGCATAGCTGCTTTTTTATTCCTATTTCAAAGCTACTTTATTTGTAATACTCCTTGTATTGCATTAGGTAAGCTGAAAACTCAAACTAAAGCTTTTAGTTAAAAAAAAAAAAAAGAGTTGAACAAAAGAAAACTGAAGATTTTAAACATTTGCCAAATAAAATTCTGAACTGTAAAAAATCCTCTATAAAACCAGACCTAAATATAAATTTTCACCCCCTATATAAATATTAAATATTATTTGAATACAGTTCTCAGTCTGTGAAATCCCCTGGTGTAGATAAGCCGTTAGTACTAGGTAGGATGATAAAACTGCTGTACAGTGTACGAAGCTGCTATAAAATTATTGTAACTCCAGTAGGGCGTTCTACAGCAAGTACAACATCTAAATTATTGAAAACATACATGTGTTCTACCACCAATAAAAATAGGCAGCTAGGAGAGAAGCTATCTGCACAACAGCATTTACAGGTTTAGGAATTATATAATCCTAAGTGACATTTCTCAGCATTCATCCTCCACACGACTTTTCAAAACTGACAGACAACTTCAGCATGCTGTTAACTGTGTTCTCATGTGCATGTATGCAGTCCCATTGGTCTCACAGGTGTAAATTAGGGCAGGATTTGGCCCATGATATCCACAGCCCAAAAGGGCGACTGCAAATCCTTGAAGGAGAGGGAGGGGCAGAAAAAAAGAGACAACAGCCCAAAACAATTAGTGGTATTAGAGACAAAAGAAAAATATTTACGTTGACAAAAGCAATGACACATGTTAGCTTGACTCTAAATAAAACCTTAGATACTGGCTAGTAAATTCTCTGATGAAATCACTGAATTGAACACTAAAATAAAAGCTAGTTTGGAGGGGGCAGGAGCTTCAAACCTACAGAAAGCAGCTTTACATACCAACCGCAGGCAGCGAGTAAAGACCACTGTGTGTTTAAGCAGAAATTGGAGGAAATGTGTGGGTGGCAAGAGCCATCCTCCACACTAGAGTTTAGTGGAGGACACTGTGACCATTCCTGTGGCTGGTCCAGGAAAATATCCATGCCGTGGCAAGATACACTGCCAAGATGCATCCGTGCTTTCCAAGGGCTCAGCAGCTGGACTTGGGATGAGCCTCTTTGATTTGCCAGGGCCTGAAACAAAATTAGATGAGCCAGAAATGAAAGGTGAGATCTTGGACCAAGTACAATAGATCTTGGATCCTGTACAAAAGTCACAGAGATCAGATGTCACCCAATGATTAGGGGAAGTTGGGATAATATCAAAGAGAAGGTAGGCCAGCTATGTTAAGAGGAAGACAACTCCTTCAATTATAGCCCAGATTTACAAGTCAGAAGATGTAGCTTATACTCTTGACAAAGCTGAAAATTCCTGTGACATCTTAACCTTGACTAGTTTGCTCCTTGATCCAACAGGATAATAATTTACAGTCCAGAGGGTTCCACTAACTGAAGTGCACAGACCCCAAGGAGAAAAGTGCTCTTACCTTAAAACACGGCAACAAAACCCTCCCATCATCCATCTGCTGAGCACAGTGGGAATGTTCTCAGTGGGGTACCTCACACAGCCAGCTCCCACTGATATAAAACATATTTTAGTGCTTTCTACTTAGTCCCAGCGTACCGCGTCCTATCCCTTATAACCATCTCTATCCCACCACATTCTTCATGAACGGAAACTATTCATATCACTCTACTAGAAATAGCCAAGTAAACAGGAAAAAACCCAGAAGATCTGCCAGCAGGTGCTATGGGAGGGTAGAAGGCGATGCCGATCAGCAGCTTTGGCAGCCGTGTAAACGGTGCCAAGCACGGCACCGTTTAGCAACCTCTCTGTCGAGAAAGTCAGAACCACAGGGATTCATATTTAGAGAAGGCTTTGCAAAACACTGTTGGCTCTTATCTCAACCCAGCATTGTACATGCTATTCATCACAGGCCACAACAGAAATTATATCAGCATCAGCAGCAACCAGAGTAGCATAAAATTCTGAAAGAAAAAAACACAACCAAAATACCCACCAGTGTTTACCATTTATAATGTCAGTTGTTCTACACAGTTTTCAACTTCCAGTTAGGGTTATTTGGCTCTGAGCTAATGAAAGCACTTTGGGAATATCAGCTGGAAGGAGGGCAGCATCCAGATGTATTTGACAGGAGTAAAAACCTATGTAAGCCCTATGTTTCTTGTCTAAAAGTCACTACCCCAGAATAGCTTGTGATCTAGTTATTTTTATTCAGAGAAGAGCCTGTGCCTTGAGTTTGGATCAGAGTCCAAATTCCGCTAGAGTTTCAGGCTGTTGTTAAGGTAGGATGCTGCATTCTGGCCCAGTTCAGAAACAGGATGACCAGTAAATTAAGGATCTCATTTAGACTCAGGCTCAGATATTAGGGGTGATCCCTTTTTACAGGTTTGTGTCATACAATAATTGAGCAGTTTTACACAAAAAATAGGGTGTTTTTTTTTTCCTCAAGGAAGGAGGAATATAGAAACGGTGTCCCTATTTCCACATTTCAGAAAGACTGCAGATTGTTTCATGGATGGTGGGAAGACTTCTCACTAGTCCTCAGAGGTTACCATTTGATAAAGGAGAGCACATTTCACTAGCTGAAAATTGTAGTGGTGAGTACTAACAGCGCTCTCTGTGTTAAAGCACTATCAGCACACACACACATTTACCATTAGGCCTCACACAGCATTATAGATTGCTCTGTTTTGTCTGTGCATGCACCAAGGATACTTTGACAGTTTTGTATATTTTGGGATGTGGAAACCCCATAGAAACTGCAGAGTCTCTTAAAAATCACCTGCCCATTTTCCTCCTCCTTCCTCCCATTTTCAATGATGCCTTGAGTATAGGAGCTTTCTTCATTGCCCCAGATGGATATTCTTAAAGGACTTTATTGTAACTTGCTGGTTAAGCTTTAACCACAGTGGTAGTAATGTAATAATTAGTATCAACTTCTTGAAAATTCTCTGTTAGTAAGTCTGGAAAATAATGATCTCTTAGTTACCCAGGCTTCTAACCCACTGTGTACCCATCCTAGAGCCTTTGTTTACACAGGAGGCTTACACAGTTCCAAATACACAATTTTAGTTGCTCATGTAACAAATAAACACTTCACATGTATTTTTCACACATGCTTGGCACAAAATGTAGAAGTGCACACGCACATGAAGCAGGAGTAATGCAGTCTATTCCAGTAAATGCAGCCAGTCCCACACATGTCTTCAGACCTGTAGGAGGCAATGCAGGAACTGTTTGTGTTCTGTGGGGAAGAACTGAGCCACCTTCTCTCCTCTCCCTCTTTTCTAAAACTCAGCATAAAGCAATAATAGTACAAATGCTCTCTCTTAAACGCAAGGAATGTCAAGCTGGGTTAACAAGCGCCACCTTTGCCTGTGCTTAGAACTACCTGAAAGGCTTCACCTGACAGATTAAGAAGACCTTGGACAACCTTTTCTAAGAGCAGAGCAAGTGACAGAGGTGCCATCAGCAGAGGATTGGTAGCAAGCATCTGGAGTGGCTGTAAAATTTCCAACCAGCTCAGCTGCTTGAAAATAAATGCCATCCACAGCCTTATGGAACTGAGCTGGTACCTCTTCAGACATCCCTTACATAAATCTCTCGTACACTCAAGAGATTTATGATAAACACTTGCTCTTTCCTTAACCTCCAAAACCTTTTCCACCTGCTGAATAACTCAAGAGTCTTTCCTCTCACCCAGCCTGTTCAATATCTATATAAAGCCTCTGGAGAAGATACGGTGGCACCACAGACTGACTTGTCAGCAGTACACATGAGACACCCATCTCTACATTATCTTCACCTCCCATGCAAATAAGACCATTACTCAACTCTTCAAGGGCTTGACTAAGACCACGAAATGAATGAAGTTGGCAGAAGCTGAACTGTCACAAGAGGCTGGGCTGATGATGGTATAGGAAAGTATTTTACACTTTGGTAATGTCCACTGCTGGCATTAAGACTAACTAAAGATTTAGTGTTAATCTGAATTCCATCATCCTGAAAACCCCATCAGTATTTCTGCAAAAGCCTCCATCCTTCACCAGAATTTCCAATCAGATAACTGAAAATATTGGACTTGGCCCTTATGCTTGATTTCTACAACCTAATGGATTTAGAAATGACAACCCATGCAAGAATGCTTCTGGTCATTTACTCAGCAGCACAAGACCACCAAACAAGCTCTTAAGCTCTGTTCTTTGCTCTGCTGACTACTCAGTTCTAGCTTAAATTCAAGGCTTTGCTCTTATTTTCAAAGCCTTCATGACTTTAGTGAAAATTGATTCAAGGGCATCCACACCTCTGAAACATGACACTGATGAGAGCTGACAGTTATATTTTTCTAAAACAAAATAAATGCCCACTTCGGAGGGTGTGTGCACCAGGGACAGAGATTCCCTGCTGCCTAGGACACAACCTGCAAGACACCCATAAATGTTGGAAGTGCAGAACAAGAGAGAAACCCCAGTTTTTCAGTCCAGCCTTCCTTTCTCTGTTTCAACTGTACCAAAATCACCAGCATGAACAAGGAGTCCATGACTGAGAGACTGGAGGAAGTCTGACTTCTAGGGGACTCCAGTGGGTGTCTAATGAAACGGGGAGCTGAGCTGGTAGCACGTTGATATTTCAGCACAAAAAGGCTCTCTTTCATGTACCCATCTGCCCCTCTCTTTCAAACACACAGGAACTTCACTTTCAGATCTGTATTCTTTTGCCAACAGGCTCAAATTTTTGGGGAGATGAGAAGGAAAGGCATATGGAATCACGTATACAGACTCACACACATAGCATCAATTCAGATGCTTTGTTTTACCGGGAAAGAGTTATTGGCAAAAGCACCCTATGAAAAAAATAGAAGAGGAAATGAGAAAGAGGAATGTCAAAGATGTCTTGTGTTCATTCCCGTGAGCTCACAAAATGATTGGAGGAAGATAGACAAAGGTATAGAGGAACATCTGAGGAGTCATTGCTTTCCAACACACCAGTAACAGCCAGCCACTCAGAACCTGGAGAGAATCACACAAACATCTCCAAATGACAAATGAGTCACTAATGATAATTAGATCTGACAGAAATTTATTTCCTCCTAGAACAAATCCAAAGACTGTTTTTCAATTATATGAGATGCAAAACAAGCCAAAAAAGTTGAGATACCACCGAAACACACCTGAATCTATGTCCATAACTCGCTCCTGCACAGGGAGGGGATGTTTTAAGGTTGCACTTCCATGTTACTTTTTCATTTCCTGACCACTGCTCAGTTGTAATGCATCTAACTATGTTTAAATTGCCTGCCTAGGAGAGTAAAGAGGAGGTGTCCCAATAGGGGAACCACACATGTATCTATACACTACTCTGAATAAATGCCCTGGCAATGCAGAATTTTCATGATGCCTCTAGCATTCCATGAATCCTCCAGCTGGTCTTGCCTGGGAGGAAAAATGTGCATGTATAAGCAGGGATACCATTCAGAGACACTAAAACAGGTTCATAATAAGTCATCCTGTTTTCTTCAGCACAAAAATAAGCCCATATCAGGCATTTTTTTCTGAAAACAACTGGCAGTAACTTTGTGCATTTCAAATGCCAGGCAGACAACTTCTCAAATGGTTAAAAGGTGTGTGAAGGTTGAAAAGCTTGGAAGTCTTGCCAAAAGTGATAAAACTTCACTGAAATGCTAAAAAAAGTTTCATGAAAATTTCACTGCAACAACCATTCCACTTGAAATCTGCCTAAATTTGTTCAGACCTTTGGGCTAATCTGACAAGAAGTTAAGTGGCCAAGCAAACCATCAGAACTGAAAGTTGGAATCGCCTAAGAGGCCCACGCCAAGCCTCTGCCTTGATGGGGTTATATCGTGTCAGGCTCTTCCAGTGTTTGATTCCAGCAGCAACATTTGGGCTGGCACATCGTGCCAGAGAGACAGCATTTTTGAGTTACCACTGAGAAAACAAGAAAAAAAAAATAAAATTATGCCAGATTAATCAATTTGGTAAGGCAGTTAGCATCATCACGGAAGTATCCGAATTTTAGTGCAAGCCATCTTTCTCCCCATTCTCTCCTGAAACTCTTATCTTCTTTTCTTAAACTGACAATTCAGAAAACAGCCAGAGTGCTGCTCCTTTCTGCCTTGTATCCTCTGCCACCCTTGCACATGTGCTTATCCAGTAACAGGCATCACTAGTGAAATGGGATTACGTTCCACTGGTTAAGCGCATGAGCACAGCCCTGGGTGGGGCTGCTGGAGGATCAGCTCTTAATAAGGTGTCCAATTTATAATCTTGCAGGGCGAAGAGCAACTGGCTCTCAGAATGAATAGCTCTTCTGTCTCACCATCTCCCGAGGCTGGCTGCTGGGCCAGCCC
>VWZN01002800.1:805973-818335 GCA_013396955.1 Regulus satrapa
ACCGGCTGGCGAGGCAGAGGGAAAGGGGGGCAGAGCCTCACGCTGCAGCTGGTGCGAGTGCAGGCGTCGATGAGGGTCGTGAAAGGGCTGGGTAAAGGGCAGGAGCAGCACGGCTGCCCAGACAGGGCGGCGAGAGGGAATTCCCTCCTTTCCCGGAGGTGCGCAGTGCCCCTCCCGTCCCGCTCCGGGCCGCGCTGCTGCCGCTGCCTGCTAGGAGACAGCTCGGGGGCTGCGGGTGTGCGAGGCTTGCTAAATGGAGGCTGTGCTGCCCTGCGGGTTGCTGCTGTGCTCGGGGAGGGAGGAGGAGAGGAGGGAGGAGGAGGAGGAGGAGGAGGGAGGGATGTGAAAGTGGGTCAGGAATGTAACTAGACTCTGCCCCCCTTGTTGCAGGCGCAGGCGGCGCTGCCTTAGCGATGGAAAGCAGGCGTTTCACAGTGTTGATGTTCCCCAGTCCTGGCGGCCGACGGTTACTAGGGGATCCTGAAGGATGTGTTTCCCTGTGACCCTTTGAGAAGAAAAACTTAGTTGCCGCAGTAACCAAGTTTGGCTTGGATGCAATGATGCAGTAAATAGCATAGGTGAGCCTTGCTAAATGGAGGAGGAGGAAGCTGGAAGTGTACAGGCAGCATGGCTCTTGCAGTCGGGTCGGGAAATGCTTAAAAAATAGCCCAACAAACTGTATTAGTTAAGTACACAACTTTTACGTTTTCTCATGCAATAAAACTCTCAGAACTTATCGCCTATTTGTTGTAAACTACTAAGAAAACAGAGATAGCAGTAAACTGCCTTAGTGATGTAGCATGAGGTACAGAGCTCACCTACAACACTGCAGTAGCCCTGAGCAGCCCTTTTCAATGCAACAAAAAATTGTTTGATGGCCTGAATTTTTGAAAGTTAAGGAGTGTGAAAGAAGGTGAACACCTTAAGTTTTCATCCATCTTCTTTTTACCATTCTTACTTTAGATTAACAATTTTCAATATTGTTACTTTGATTAAAAGATAATCCATCAACCCTGCTTCTAAAGGAAATCCACAAACGACCTTCAAACTGGAAAGTAAACTATAATAACAAGCAAATAAATTCAACCTGAGGCCCCATTATGCCTAATTTCTCCCTATTCCCTTCTGTTGTTATAGTCTGATTTCTATCTTCCTTTAATCGAGAAATGCTTTAATTCACAAGAGTGGGAAATCACTTCTCAGAGTTGGAATGAGCAACTGAAAGGAATCACAGAATACATGTACTGTGATATATTCATTTCTTCTTTAGTTTTCTTCAAGAGTTCTTCCAGTGTCTTTTCTAAAATACTGGTATTCTAAAGAAAAAATGGGTTGCTGTACCATGAGACTGATTTTCCTCCCAGCCTGAGGACCCACAGAGGAGAACTGAGCTGTCAAGCTTAGAGATGCATCCAGAGTGAGGGTACACATGGACTGACAGTGCAGGCCACACAGCAGATAGGGGTGCACCCAGTCGATGGATGAGGGTAGTTGTGTACATTTTATTAAGGTAACAAAAGTCATGGGAGCAAACTGTGCAGCTATTCCTTTTACTGCTTTGAATATTTGTCGAGGAGGTATTGCTGTGGATAAACATCCCTTTAGCTTATTTCACCTCTGAAAGCCACTCAGTGTTTAAAAGCAGATATGCCCTTTAATTCAAGGACATTAAAGGATGCATAATGAATGATACTCTTTCTACTTTTTCCATGAGATATTTTTTCCGGTTGATTTCCCCAATCATTTTCTACTAAAAGACGAATTTAATAAAGAAAGATACATACATATAAGCCAATTGTGATGAAATATAACTAATATATTGTACCATTACTCCTGGTCTATTAAAAAAAAATTAGAAACTAATAATGGTTTAAGTGCTACAGACCAGGAAGTTTTTCTTTAACAAAACTCAGTGGAGGGCCTAGGTGACACCTTATAGGTGAATGTAGCCTATTGCCTCCAGTAAAACAACAGTCTTCCTCCACATTTTTAAGATCTATAATGGCTTAGGTATGTCATGCTTATTTTTACAATGGAACAATATTACTTGGTTTTGTCAACTTTCCTGGCAATGCAGAGCAGTCAGCGGACAGTCTTTCTTGCCATCTGCTTGCCAGGGCCTCTGCCATTGGGCTGTCTTGCAGATCGGGGCAGGGGGATCCCACAAGTCTCTCACTGTTAGTGAAAATGCCAGGTTAGAAACTTCCTCTCTGGGGACTCCCACAGGAAGTTTTGATGGTCCCACCTACGACCAGCATCTTTCCCCTGTGTGTTGAGGCAGCCTGGAGAGCTGGGAAAATTAAACATTACAGAAGAAGCACTTGTGCTACCAACCATTCCTTCCCTTACTGGCAGGGAGGGTCTGGTTTTGTTGTTAGTCTGGGGCCCTGTTTACGCCCCTCTGGCCAAGCAAAGGGCATGCTAAGCCTTATGGAAACAGTCACGTGAAAATCCTCCTGTGCTCCGTGCAGGAGCATGGTGTTTCCCATCTATTCCCCCCGCCCCTTTCTGTAGGGATGATCTGAAGAAGGAGGTGTGGCCAGAAAGTTGCTGCTTTCTAGTTTTTCTTGGCTCTGACAAAGGCCTTTCTATTCAAGGGTAAATGACAGGGACCTTGACACCACTCTAAATGTGCAGGGATGTCTTAGAGGTCCCCAGAAGGACCAGATGATGTGACAAATCATGAAGCACAGCTTAGGTATAACAGAGAATTTGACCTTAACCTGTGGCTGCTTTGAACAGCGTCTCAGACTAGACCTCTGTTGCCAAGATTTGGGCATGGGCTTAGTCTATGTTGAGAGGGGTCAATGCACAAGTGTGGAAAAAAATGCATGGGGAAGTTCCAGGTTTGATAGCTGAGTCCATCTGCCAAAGTATTTTTGCTTTGTTTTTGCTTTAACTTATACACTGGAAAATCAGGAGGGGGAAAAACCCCACTATTTAAATAGGGCTTTTTCTATCTGTGTTCAGCTGAGTCCCATGGTTATTAGACAGAAAAAAAAAGATGCATTAATTCTTTACCAAATGGTGTCAGCAAGCTAGTGTACATGGTTTCATAAAATACTTGTTTTCTGAGTAATTTTAGCATGTCCTGACTTTTAAAAGCACCTTTTCCAAAATAGATAATAATATTTAAAATATATATTAGCTCAGCTAGCAGAGGAACCATTTTGCATCCTACTGAAGTGTCTGTGTGCTTCAAGGGGAGGATAGATTGGACTGTATAAAGATAGACTCAAAGATCCAGCCACATGCTATTTTTGAATTTTAGTCCCTTGGTTAGCATCTTGCTCTTACCAGACTGAATTGCAGAAACTTCTGAGTAAACAGGAGGAAGCAACAGCAGCAAAGGTAGGATGCCAAACCAAGCTGAATAAGGACCTCAAAGCCCACTACCATTTTAATGATGGCATTGTTAAGCAAAGTAGCTTCAAGATTTAATTGTTTACTTAATTAAGAAAAACTAGCTTTTTATCGAGTGTTTTACCTCTAGCACCAAAACACAGCAGTGTTTCCTTTTGGAACTCAGCTAATGTAGTTTCAAAGCTGTTTGCAGCTGAAGACTGTCAGTCACTCACTGCACTTACAAAACAGGTTTAAAAGCAGACACGGGTAACAGGATGTGACATAGGCTCTCCTCAGCACAGCATCTGACACATCCCTGTACTTTTTTAATAACTTTGAAAGAGGCTGCTTAAGTTTGGAATGCAACAGGTCTCCCTAAAGTTTGAATCCAACAAGAAAGCCTTAAGAAAGGTATATCCCCACATGTATCTTATTGGGAATTATTTCAGTGAACTTTTGCTTATCAGTATTGAAAAGATGTGTTAAAACCAGTCTGACAACTTTTTTTTTTCGTAACGCCATGTGCTGGAGGGCCTTGAGAAAACAGTTTTGAAACAATATCAGAGCTGAGCTACTGAAATGCTTTAAACAAGGAGAATGTTCATTAAAAATATTTCCCTGTTTTGTTGTACTGTCCCAAACAACAAAAGTAAAATGTTTTGCAAGTTATAGCCCCTTTTCCAGTGAGATGCTACAGCAAGAGCTCAGAAGATTTGCATCCTGCAAGTAAGAACACGATGGACTTAAAATGCTTAACCTACTCTGCTTTTTTTCAATATTTTAGCTGTGAATTTACTGGATCCTGTTTCAAAACATGCATATAAAAGCCTTAATTACCCACCCAGCTCCCCTTATCTTAATTCACTGTAAGTCAGCCAACACCCACGGGAGAGGCTCTGCAGTGACTGGACCATGAGAGATGCAGACATTTCGTACTTCACTGGAAACAGTCACCGTGGTATAATCCTGCTTTCTCCGAGTTCCTATTAACTAACACTCCTTGAAGTGAAATTAGGTTTCATTGCCCAAGGCTGTACTCTTTTCTCTCCTGCAAAAGGGCTGTGCTTCAGGTCACAGGTCTGTGCATGGGTCCTCCCACCCAAGCCCAGGGCACAGTGAGAGCGCCTGCCTGACAGATGTGCTCCTCTGCAGCCACCCGGCAGTGCCTGTTCTGCACCTAAGGTCTGAGGAGGGAAGACATGGATACGGGATTTGCAAAGCACACCAGCTTCCTGATTCCCTGTTTTCCAGCCGCAGATTTCTCAGTACTTCTCAGCACCCCATTTTTGGATGTGTAGCAAAGCATTTCAGGTCAGAATGGGTTATTCAGCACCTCTGAAAAGTACAGTCTTATTGTATACAGCTTGCTCTGAAAAATCGCAACTGAGTGCCACCAAAAAAAAAAAAAAANAAAAAAGGAGAAAATTGTAGATGTCATTTTGCAGGAAATGCTTCCTGACACAAAAGCAGATGCAAACAAATAGTAGCATCATGCTAGACTGAGAGGGACTGGGTTTGAAGCATACCAGGTAAGACTAAACATGAAATTCACATAGAGGGTAAGAGCCTTCCAGTACAGCTGGTCAGCAACAGAACAATTTAAGAAAAATAAGGATATTGAGAGAAATGTATTACAAAAATGTAGGGCCTGACTCTAGAAATGTTCACTAGAGATGCTACCCAGCAGGGAATGATGAAGGAAGAATCACCTTTACATCTTAGGCTGTTTTGAAGAGCTGCCTTCTAGGCATTCCTGGGAGCTGTGTCTGTTTTAGTAACTAGGAAATAGATGGTGGATCCTGCTATTGGCAGGACCTTTTACACATCCATCTTGGTATTTTCTTTGAAGTCTTGGGTAATCGCAAACAAGAGTCTCTGCAGAGATGATTTCTGCAACACAGGAAACACCTGTACACTCTCCTCAAATTATTCCTCCATGTGACAAACGCACATCAGCTCTGCTGTGTCACGAGGCCTTTTCACCCTAAAAGTTAAGGTCAGGAGTGAACCACACAAAAAAACCCAACCAAACAAAACAAAACCCCAAAAAACAAAAAAAACACTGGATGAGGCAAAATCCTTCCCCTAAACCATTCTTCCTTCTGCCTCCTACTCTGTGTTCTGTTTTTTCCCCCTGTATTATTCAACCCCCAGCTTGCCTGCCTAGAAGCATCAATCCATCATTCCCTATATTTATTTTTGTGTCTGTTCCTGAGTTGTCAAGGACCAGCAGAATCTTTTTTTTTTTTTTTACTACCAGTGTGTGTAGAGAAGAGGTCCAGCCACAGGCTGGTTTGCGTTCAGAAGCTGTAAATGTAGAACTGTACCGGTCATTATGATGTGATTTCTGCTATTTCTAAAATTTTTCTTTAAAATATGGTTATACAGCTCACACCTGTCTTCCTCATTTAACTGGAACCTACTCTATTTCATCCACTGAAGTGCACACTTGATACAAGCAGGCCCAGAGCTAGGAGAGGGGGCTTCTGTTCCTGGCCTTTCTACATCTTGCTGATTAGCTGCCCTCTCACTGCCTCAGTTCCTTCAGCTGTATAATGGTGCTCCCTGAACTGTTTTATTATAAAGTGAGTTAAGATTCTTGGTGAAGAACATGGGATGAAATTAGATAGCCAGAGCTGTTGCAGAAGTATATCATACGAATATCACTGAATGAAGAGTTCTCCAACACCTTATTAGTACACACAAAGCAGAAAGAGTTTGTTCAAGGTTATTCAAGCTTTATTCAAGGTTAGCATCTTCTACTCTTAAGCTTGGCTATGGTAGAAAAGCATCTTAGATAACAAAATATTTGTGCAGTGTGATATCCTTAGTGTGGTCTGCTTCAGATCTTGTCAAGATCCTGACAGAAATAATTGCAATAAGGAAAAAAAAAAAAAAAGCTATTTGTCTTTTAACTGGTTATTAACCTCAAGACAGTCAATACTTACAAGGAGGTAATAAATGTCATTATACAAAATTGTACAAAAAACATCTCTTCCTTTGTTCTCTGAAATCGGGACAGTTTCTAGTTATTATTTTATTACTAAGTGCTACTGTATATCTCTTAATATTGTAGAGAAAACTGATAGTGGGTGAATTACACAGTTTTGGAATTCCTTACAGTTATTTCTGTAGCTTTATCTTTTTTCAGAGCAGGCCTCAGAAATTAGTCTTGTAGGATGTAACAAACGTTGGATAATTCAGGAACAGTTTTATAAGCACTTAGACCTGTTAGTTACACTGCCCTATTTTCTTACTGTTGAATATGCCCAGCAAGACACTGAGGGTTTTTTTATGAGAAACACTAAGTAACTTGGAATTAAAACCCTTCAAATTAAAAAAATAATAGTATTTAATCGTACTGAAACATGTAAACAACTTGGATACCAGAGGCACTGCTCCTTAATCTGATATCTGAATTTATTAATGGGTATTTTCAGTTTCGCTTTTAAAGCAACTGAAATTTAGGGTTCTGGATTAGTGTTCTGGATAGGGAAAGAAAGTAATTACACTGTATGTTCACTATTCTCCAACTCAGCCCCTAAAATATAATTTTCCACCCAAGCAGCAGTCTGTGTAAGATGCACAACCGTTGTACGTATTGTACATTTTACTAATCTGAAGCTGAGTTTTTTCATCCTAATACCATTTTACTTCCAGGTTCTGTCTGGGTCAGGCACACATTTTCCAAAGAATTCCCCAGAAAGCACTGTGCAGGTGATATAATAATTCTGTATATTCCTTTAATGGATCAGTGTATCTGTGTGTAATGGTATCCGGAATTTTGCTTTGGAGAGTTAATGGTAATACCAAATGATAAATAAAATGCTGAAATTAAAAGTAGGCCCCAAAGACTGGAAAGCATTGTAGTAAGTCAACATTTGTCTTTCTAACTGCGGGTGCTGTGAGGTCTACAGGAAGGGTTTATGGATGAGATGCAGCCAGCAGAGAGCATGCAGCATCATCACTTTGAGCAGCAGATCACCAGAATCCTGCAAAGTCACAAAGCGCATGGCTATCCAATGCTTAAGTTAATAACTCATGGAGCATTTGGCAAACATCTGATATTACTGGACTGTTTAAAGGTGTTTGCAGGTCACATTTACAAGGGGATGTCTGTTACGCAATATTATTAACAGCCCTCTTTGCTGTTATCTGCACATTAACCCCTTCCCACTGTACTAGGAAACTTCTGTTCTTAGATTGTTGACTCCATCCTCTAGTTTTTCATGCATACAGGCCATAGCAGAATACCTCTTTAGGAGCTCATTTTGTCATTCTGTGCACAAATAATTACTGGTGTTTGATAATCAAAGAAAACCTTACTAAACATATAATTTTTCAAATTATCTATATAAAGACCTCTTTACTTACTCACTCTTCTTCAAAGTTCAATGTATTTCTTCATTATATTATTTATATTCCTGAAAGCCATTTCTTCTGTGTTCACAGCAATCTTCCTATCTCCTTTAATCACAGTGGTCTCCACCACTTTTCCTGACTGTTTAGAATTCGCTGTGAAGAATCTAATTTGTTTTCTTATTAATAGCTTTCCAAGTGCTTCAACATGCTGCAGCATATTTTACAAACTTCAGGCTTCTAAATGAAAATTTCTCACCAAATTTCACTTTTAAACTAATCCCAAGATGCAGGAAAATATTTCCATTCATTTTCATCCTATTTTCATCAGAGATCACAGAACTGGTTATATTCATCATGTTATTAATTTTTTTAAATGGGATGACTGTAGCTTGGCATCTAATTTGTACTCACATGCTCAGCAGCCATAGAAGCAATGAATGTGCTTAACATCTCTGAAAATCAGGCTATGTAGGTGCCTAGAAAATACAGAATCAAATATCTGACATGGGGCATCCTGATTAGAAAAAAAAAAATTAAAACTTTAAAAAAAATTCTTGAATATGGGTGAAGTATTGGTTCTTAGCAGAAACAGAGCATATGACTTAATGGCACTCATGCTCATTCAGAAGTCGCAGATCTGATATACATATTTATGATGTTTGGCAAACGTAGTGATTTTTTTCCTTTTAAAGACCAATATATAATTATTAATCCTACAGTCTGATTTTACATGTTTGTTTCACTTTCTAAATTCTAAAAAATGTAGTATTATGTTATGTAAAATTTGGGAGAAACAGCTGGCAGTGGGAAATGTGACATGATGTATTTTAACGATCCCTGAAAGCTTAGTTTAGGCCCTCCTAATTACATGAGGTTCCCTCTTCTCACATAGCCCTGGGATAATTGGATGGTATGGCATTCCAAAGGCTTTGGGATGCTAAAATAATCATGCATTAACCCTATAAACATACTTGTGCTTTGATGTTCTCACCACTTAGCTGCTAGCTGAATAATTACAATTCACTTGTGATCGACTTTCGTATGGTAGGAGTGATAGCAATGATAAAGGGGATGAAAAAGTTGCAAGACACTTGACATGTGTTTTCAGTTCATGTGAAGAGAGGACATAAATTTATAGGAACTGATGTGGAGCACGCCATGCAATTAAAGCTTTTGGTCCCCATTTCTTTGCTGGAGGGAAGTGGGGTTTGTGCTCAGTGGTGGGGTGCAGCCACAGGAACTAGTTGTGGCTCCCTGGCTGAGATAAGTTTATGCTGTTTCCTTTGGCAAATCATTGTCTTATAAATTCCTCAATGCTTTGTTCAAAGTACAGCTGTGTTTCAATAATAACTTATTTCTGTATAATTCCAGTTCAGTGGTTTTTATTACATATGCTGCTAACATTTTCACATGAGTACCCCAGCTGTATAGCAGCCCTCCGCAGTCAGCACTAGCCCAAAATCATGCCAGGAACTGTCTGTATTAATTTCCATACTACCAAACTTTTGTATACTGAACTATGATGCACCACTCCCATCTTACTTTCTCTTCATTCCACTGTTGTCCTAGCTCTCCAAAACTCACCACTTTTATGCCAATTTAATCTCAATTTACTGCCTCAAGATTTTGCTCTTGCTCCTATTTACATGCAACATACATGTTGTGCCTACTTACATGTTCCTATTTTATCCAAGTTACCAAGTTTTGCAACAGCTGTCAGTTTCCAGATAAGAAATCTGAGCCTATTCATTCTTTTCCAGTGTGGTTGGATAATGTGGTGTTCATCATAGGACAGGACTAATGATACCAGCTCTACTGAATCACCACATTCAAGCTAGCACAGGAAATATTTCCTCTCTTTTGCACTGTCAGTAAACTGGAGTCTAGACCAGGAACATCATCTGGGGATCTGTCTTTGAGATTATCCCAGAAAAACTGTATGGACTGTGGTGAATTCCGTCCATTGGCTGGTGGACCAGGAATCAAAAGAAAACCATCAGGCTGGAGTTTACTGATTAAGTCTGTGCCTAGAGAACAACAGACTAGTTCTTCTGAGGTGGATCACTCCTATTTAGAAAGACTCCCATTAGCAGAAACCACAGTTCTGAATCTCAGGTCACGTAGGAGAATATCAACTACACCGTTCTTTATTGCATATAACCATAGCGAAACTCTATAAATACCAGATAAAAACAAACAGGAAACAAAGGCAATCTTACTTTTCAGTCAGAACTCTCATGCAGCTTTCTAGCCTTATTTAGCATTGTGTGTATGTGTGTGTACAGGGATAAGTAATTGTGGAGGGAATTAGTGTCCTCCAGCAGACCACTGCTCTGAAGGCTTTAAGATGACTAGATCACAATAATTTTTGTGTGTTTTTTTAGATCAGGCTTTTCATCCAAATCTCAAGAGGTAAAAAATACAGTGCTCCAATCCACTGTGCCACTGGACACCTTAGCAGTGTTCTCCTCAGCCTCCTCTTGGATTGTATGCTGTATAACTCTTATTCTAGTGACATTATGCTCTACCCTCAGGACTTTTCTTGGGGTTGGTGTTTTTTTTGTTTTGTTTTTTGTTTTGGGGTTTTTGTTTGTTTGTTTGTTTGGTTTTTTTGGGGCCATTTGGGTTTTTTGGTTTTTGTTTGCTTTTTTGGGTTTTTTTTGTTTGGTTTTTTGTTTGGTTTTTTGTTTTGTTTGTTTGGGCTTTTGGGGTTTTTTTTTCTTTCTTTCTTTGCATTCAATAATTTTTAAAATAATTTTGCTGAATTATTCAGGCTGCTCCTTTGCACTCTAAGACACTCCTTGCACTTCAGACACCTGCAAAGGAAAGGACATAGAGGAAAACAGCATAATGAAACAAGCTCAGAAAGTGCATGTGAAATAAGTACATAAGATTGTTCAGGAAATTATTAGAGAAAATCTTATTTGCAGTTGCCATTTAATCAAAATTTATAGCTCAGAAGTTTATTTCTCAGCTGAGTTTAAGTGCCACAGCAGTCTATTACTTCAGAAGAGGTAGCAGGAAAAATTTTGCAGGACTGTTAGGATTTCAGGATATTTTCATGGATATTAATCCCAAAAGATTTAATCCTTTGCTGTAAACACTAATTGCAAGCTGAAAATTGGGAGTTTAAATGTCTTCTGCTCTCTCTAGTTACTTGGAGTTCTTATGAGGAAGAACTCTGTGCTGTGCTGTGCTCTGTTCTTTGAAATAATTTGTTTCACGATTGAGATTTCCATACAGTGAATCATTTCAGGTAACAGCTCTCCTGTGCTCATTTTTGATAATAGAGGTTTTAGGGGTTTTTGCCTTTTCGAGTTTCATTTCAGTTAGAGTACAGTCTCTCCTGACCACTAAAGCAATTGGAAAAAAAAAATTTTAAAAGTTTATCTATCTAGCAAATCTTTCATTCCTATATGCTCATTAAGAGGAGTTTCATCTTCTTTGTATTGCACAGAATGAAAGAATATTATGGAGCATATTCTCTGTTATTCAAGTTGAAGACTGGAATGCAGAAAAATGTATTGAGAATATTTTACTGTCAAGAATCCTTTATTTAAAAACAAGTGAATGCTGAATGATAAATAAAGGTAAAAGGACTTAAATGCTCTTATCCGCATTGCCCTAAATTCAGACACTTTGCAATTACTGAGTTTTCTTTTTGTAGAAGCAAATACTTTCCTGTATGAAAGCTTCAGAAGTTATCTAAAATATGTCTGTATCTTACACCCCTCTGGTCTGAACAGCTATCTTCTTCTGCCAGGAAAAACCTTGTGTTGACAGTTTTTGCTGTGGTTGTGGAAGTCGTGTCAGTAGAAGAATTCCTTTTACCTCTCTTAATCATGGACAGTCTGTTAATGGAGCATGGCTGTTTTGACAAGCAAAGAGCTCTCCTGGTGTAGTTACAGCCCTATACACTGCAGCAGAGGTATAACTACCCCCAGTACAATTTACAAGAGCAAAAACTGTGCTTTTACCAGCATGCCTTATCTTATCATTGTCTGAATGACACAAGCTGTGCTGGTGAAAGTATGGTTCTGACTGCATAACTCTGAACATTCACTGCTTTTGGTAGCGCAGCTTGGTTTTTACCTCAGTTGCAAACCATATCCTTTTGCACATCTGACCACTGTAAATGTGCCTGCAGAACCCTCTGGCATAGACCTGACCCAGTGCAGTTTTGCTTCTGATTTAAGGAGGCACAAAGTGCAATTTAATAGGTACAAAAGCATGACTCTTTTCACACTCGTTTACCTGAACCCCAGCATTTTTTTCTGCCTCCTCCTTGATTCTTTGCCTAGTGCATCCACTGGCCATTTTTTCCTGGTAATTTGGTTCTTCTCTCCTCTTCCCCAAAGCTTGTCACTGCAGCCTCCCCCAAGTTATATTAATCTCTGCCCTTGAAGTTATCCTGCTTTTTCCTTCCCTGCAGGGTAACTGCTTCCTTGTGTACTTTCTTCATGACTGCTGCCTCACTTCCTATTTCTTCACTTCTCTGCAGCTTGCTGGCCCTCTCTGCTACTTTGGGGGTGCATCTCAAAGCACAGCCTACTAACTTCTCTGTGAGAGAGGGGAGAAGGGAGGAGGGGGGGGCGGTTTCCTTCTTCTCCATCCCCTTTTCTATTTGCACTCTCTAAGCCATAATTAGCTGTGAC